>PVJD01012478.1:0-39485 GCA_004026545.1 Mormoops blainvillei | reverse complement strand
TGGTCGCTGTCACAGCCCTGTTCAGCTGGGAGTCTAGGGCGATGGAATTAAGCCCTAATGACCTGAGACATCCACTGTACGTCCTGTTTTAACTCCTCTCCTATGTATGGCAGAAAGGTACTAAGTACTTTCTATCCTCAGGAGAACTGAGACAATGGTTACTCAATTTTATCTGTTCTGTGATTGAGATAAGGAACTCCAGTTGAGAAAGCGTGCTAGGGTTTACAGTACACATCTTTCACTTTAAATGAACACTGCTTCATGTGTGATATAAGAACTCTACAACAGTATACCTTCATTTCCCCATCTTGTCCTTTGAGCTATTATTGTAATATATTTTACTTCAACATGTTATAAGCCACCTAATACATCGCTATTATTTCTACTTTACACAGTCAATTATCTTTTAAATAAATGGGAAAATGGTGGGGGGAGTCAATCTATTTACCCATATATTTGCATTTTAAGCTCTCTTCTTTCCTTTGCAGATATGTTTCTCTCTGTTATTATTTTCCTTCCACCTGAACAATTTCCTTTAATATTTCTCTAGTGGAAGTCTGCTGGCAGCAATTTTCTCGGCTTTTGTTTGCTTGAAAATGTCTATTTCATATTCATTTTTGAAGTATATTTTTGCTACATATAGAATTCTAGGGTGTCTTTATTTTTCCTTTAACACTTCAAAGATGTCATTTGGTTGGTTTTGGGGGCTCATATTGCCTCTGATGAGAAGTCAACAATCATTCTTATCTTTGTTCCCGTTTATTTAATGTCTTTTTTCTCTGGTTGCCCTTCAGACATTCTTTTTATCACCTGTTTCAACAGTTTGGTTATGGTGTGCTTTGGTGTGGTTTACTTTATGCTTATCCTGTATGGATGGGGTTCACTGAGCTTCTTGGTTGTATAATCTTCATGCCATTCAGAAGTTCCTTGGTAATTATTTCTTCAATATTTGTATTCCCCACTCTGGAAATTCAGTTATACATATGATAGACCACTTGACATGGCCAACAGGCCCCTGAAGTTCTATCCATTTGCCTTGGCCACTTTTCTTTTTCTTCAGTTTGGATGGATTCTGTCATTCCATCTTTAGGGTTGTTTTTTTTTTTAAATTTTTTCTTCCACTATGTCTATCTGTTATTAAGCCCATCCAGTAATTTTTCATTTTTAATATTATATTTTTCCATCCTGGAAGTTTCATTTGGTTCTTTCTGATACCTTGCCTTTCTCTCTTCACTATATCAAATGTTTTCTTTTGAATCCTTGAACATATACATAACACTTGTATTAAAGTACTTGTCTGTTAATTCTGTCATCTGTATCACTTACTTGCAGATCAGTTTATTTCAAGACTTCTTTCTCAGCCTGTTAGCATGTGTGAAGCATGGCCTTTACCAGGGATGTTTAGTCCTACTGCTAGTTTTTTAGGGTCTCTACTAAATCCTCTGGGTGTTCAACAAAGTCTTTCCAGTCTAGCCCTGTGGTAGTTCCGGTAGTTGTTCCATACAGTCCCCAAATAGTTGGGTTTTTCCCCCAGTAATTATTTTTGTTTGGCTTTATGGAAACCGACCTTATGCAAACACAGTTTAGTATTCATCCAAAGACTCTAGGGATCCATATGTCCCTTGCTTTCTGGAAGTCTTTCTCTTTGTCACTCCTTCCTGTCTCTGCTTCACAACTTCCAGATACTTCAGACTCCTCAAACTATGATCTATTTTTCTTCTACTCGGTGAGACCATCGTGTTCTGTGTGGGTTTTAGTTCTTGCACCATGACCTATAAAGTCCCTCTAAGTAAAACCAGGGTAACTGTAAGGCTCAATTCTCTTCTTTGCTCTCTCTGGGATCACAATCCCGCACTCTTTGCTCAATGTCTGAAAACAGTTTTTTATGTACATTGGCAAGTGTCCTAGTTGTTTACAGTGGAAGAACTAGTCTGGTCCTAGTTATCCCATTATAACCAAAGGAGGAATTTTATTCTTTTTCTATCTTTTTCACCTCTCCAGTTTCCCCTCTTTCTCACACAGTGCTGTCCAATAGACTTTCTGCAATGATAGAAATGCTGGTGTTCTATACCGTTCTCTGCCCAGTATGGTAGCCAAAAGCCACATGTAGCTTGAAATGTGGCTATTGACTTCTGATTTCAGCTCTGAAACACAGAAAACTGGACGGAGTATCACTCCATCCTACAATTAAAAAAAAACAAAAAACCACTGAACAAAGTACAAATAAACATCTTTTCTTGAACTGATCAGACCTGGAGGCCACAGAGCAGACCACTAACCTGAAATCCGGCGAAAGACAAGCAACTGCAACAAGAAACAGAACCTGAGCATTTGCTTACCTGAGACAGATGAAAATAAAAAATTTTAACAAACTATTAAAGGCATACTAGCTTATAATAGCATAAAGCCCCTGGGGAACATAGAAGACATAGAGGGGTTTCCTCCAGGAACTCTACCGGGCTCTCACAGGGGTGACCACGGAAAGCGGAGTGGGACCCCGAAAAGCAAATGAAGACATATGGGTGCACTCTGATCAGGCCGGGGAGCGTGAGCCCCACAGGGCTAGCCTTGCCTTGTCTGAGAGCCTGTGACAGCCTCTCCTGAGGCAAGTGCCCTGAAGGAGATGCTAATCTTCCTGAGATTTACCCTCTATGCTCTCATCGCCCCTCACTGCTCATTGACCAGGACTTCTCAAGTTTAGCCCCACAGGAATGCCTCGTTTTATTGTGCACTGCTTCACTGTGCTTCACAGATGTTGCATTTTTTACAAATCGAAGGTGTTTAGCAACCCTGCATCAAGCAAGTCTACTAGCACCATTTTTTCCTACAGGCTCAGGTGATGGTTAGTAGTTTTTAGCACTCAAGTATTTTTTAAATTAAGGTATGTACATTGTAGACATAATGCTACTGCGTTATGAGACTACAGTGTCATGTAAACACAATTTCTACATGCACTGGGAAACAAAAAAATCACATGATCGCTTCACCGTGATATTCACTTTATTGCAGTGGTCTGGGACTGAACCTACGACATCTACGAGGTGGGTCTGTATTGACATTTGGAGATAAATCATTGTTGTGGGATTTGTCCTGTGTATTGTAGGATGTTTAGCAGTATCCCTAAACTCTGTTCACTATGTAACAAAAACAAATGAGTCTAACTGTATTTCAAATGAAAACATAACTGTATTAAAGAATGGGAACTGACCCAAGAAACGTGCAAATCAAACTTTGGAACTTTTGATAATGTGCCTCCAGGCAAAGAAAAAAAAACCATATAAATACTGAATTCCAGTTAGGGAGCTTGTTTTTCATACTGGTATAGGTTAGTGTTTCTGAAATAACTTTCCATATATTGAAGGACTGAGAGAACATATTGGGGATAATGGAAGTCAGGTTTCTCACTACTGAAGATGGGAGTTACAAATATGAAAAGAAGGAAGACTAGAATAAACTGTGTTATGGCTTGGACTGGGATTGGAGGCATCTGTAGGGACTCATGATTGTTAATACATAATTTTTAATACTGCTAAATGCAAAAAAGCTACATACATATGCATATGTATGTATACATATGTATGCCTACACATAACATGTATCTATTTCTGCATATCTGTATGCAGAAAGATATATATATAGATATAGATAAATATAGATGTTATAGACACACTTATTTTTTCCTCTAGCTTAGTTTACAGAAAGGAATATCGATAGTTCATTAGCAATGAGCACACCTTCGGCTGAGGTCATGATTCCTTAAAACCATCTCCCTCTAGAAAGAGCCAGGGATCACTGGAGAAGTGGATGATTCCGGTACTTGGGCAGCAAAAGCAGATCATGAGCCCGGAATATCTTGTTGAACCAGAAAGTAAAGAAAAACTCAAAGAATAGTGGAGAAATGTCCGAAGGACAAACCCAAACTGAGGGAAATTCTACAAAAGAAATGGCCAATACTCTTCAAAAAGTGCCAAGGTCATGAACGAGAAAGAAAGGCTGAGGAACTATTTGGATTAAAGAAGGACTAAGAAGGTAAAAATTACATGCAACGTGTGATCCTGGGTTGGATCCTGGACGAGGAGAAAGAACGGCCAGATTCAACATTATTGGGACAACAACGAGCTCTGAATATGAGCCACAGATTTAATAACAGTAGTATTGAATCACTGCAAATTCCTGAATTTGACAATTACACTATGGTTATGTAAAAAAAAATGCTCTTATTCTCAGTAAACATAGACTGAAGTGTTTAGGGATAAAAGGTAAATGCCCATAATTTGCTCTCAAAAGGTTCAAGGTAAAAAGTATATGGAGAGAGAGAAGGTACAATAAAACAAGTGAGTCAACATAATTATTGAACTTGGGTCAAGAGCACATGGGAGTTTTTTTAAAGTTGACCTTTGAACAACATGGGTTTGAACTGTGCAGGTCCACTTATATGCGAATTTTTAAAAATAACTACTGTAAATGTATTTTCTCTTCCTTATGACGTTCTTAATAATATTTTCTTTTCTCTAGCTTACTTTATTGTAAGAATAGAGTGCATAATACATTTAACATACAAAATATGTGTTAATCAACTGTTTATGTTATCAGTAAGGCTTCAAGTCAATAGCAGGCTATTAGCAAAGTTTGAGGAGAGTCAAAAGTTATACACAGATTTTTCACTGCATCAGAGCTTGGCACCCCTAACACCCCCATCGTTTAAAGGTCAACTGTACTACTCTTACAACTTTTTTGGAAGTTCAGAATTATGTAAAAATAAAGTTACAAAAAATGGACTTCATCTCCTCTCATATTTCAGGCACAGGACTCAAAGCAATCTGGTTATAACAATGTAAGAAAATGATCGTGAAACTAGAGAAAGGGAGATACAATAATCAAAGGACTGGGACATGTTACGTGGTTATACACAAAAAAGAACAGGATCTTTTGTAAGTGAGTATATGAATGAAGTATTTATAATCATAAATAAGATGGCCCAAAACAGATTCATTCGATGGAACTGCAGTAGTACCAGCAGAAGTGTAAAAGTGGTACTTTGAAGGTAAGAGGGGAAGTATTGATTAATAAAATGCCACAGCAGACACAATTTTTAGGGATCTTCACACTAATGTGCAGATTAGCCCCTGTGTTCCGCTCCCTCTGTAGAACACACTGTGCACACCGACCACCTGCGACTGCTGTCCCCCCACTAGTGCTCCCCAGGACCTTTACTCCACCTAAAGGACACTTATCAAGGGTGTCATGACTGCTCCCAACCCAGTTTACGTCACACTGATTTGTTACATAATTATATAATGCAAGGTAAACCAATGAACTATGAGTATAAAAACAGAGCTCTTGTTTCTCAAAAAATGATACTGAATTCTTTAGAAAGAATGAATTCGAGGCAAATTCGCTATAAGTGAAACTATAAAATACTTTTTAAATTAAAAAATCTATACATGTTCTGCATTCAGATTTCTTTACAAGTGATACACAATTCTTGCATCTCTTTGAAGAAACTGAAATTGTAAATGAGTATTGTTTATCTAAGAACAACTCTGTGCTGAACTCTAAGGCCAGCATTAAAGAAAAGGCATAAGTTCTACAACTTCAGGTTGTTGGGTCAGTGTTTTTTTGTGTTTGTTTTAGTTGAAATAATATGTCTATCTATATACTTGTTATGATTTCTATTCTAACCGAATTTTTCCATTAACCAACAAATTACTGGTGCTAAACTGAGTTAGAAAAGTTTCAACTTTAATTAATCTCTATGAACATTAACATCTGTAAAAGGCAGAAGTAATAATAAGCAGATTCAGGTCAGAACTAAACTGACGTCGGTCACGCCCTGACACAACACTTCTCGAACTGTGGCCTACGGACCATCAGGGCTCATCTGCACACTGTTGCTTGTCTGAAATGAGGTACGTGCAGAAATTGAGAGTAAGTATTTAAACATGTTTTCATAAATTTTTCAGACTAATATTACATCTGTTTAATCTAACCATTAAAAAATTGAGGATTGTACATCTGTACTTTTTAAAAATATTATTTTGTTTTTTCTGTTTTGTTTTTGCGTTTCTTTTGTATTTTACAAATTGTGTCCATTTGTGTTGTATTGGAAACTTAAAACCGATCCTTAGCCACCCAGAGTTTGAAAAGCGTTGCCCCAATACAGCGTAGTGTTGACACTCCTGTCATGACTGCAGACTACAGAGTTAACCAAAGCAAGATCTGAGCCAGTAGGGAAGTTCTTAGAGTTTTAGGCTTGAGTTATAAGGAATAGGGAACAGACAACTGTCCAATGTACACCCCAGCTCAAGGCTTTAGTGATCTCACAAGGGATGTGGGGTCGGACCCAGGCAAAACGAGAGTGGCCTCTGGCATAGAGAAGGCAAGCAGGCTAAGATAAAGGTGCACAGGAAGTGGTAAGAGGCAGGGAGGGTGAGACAAGGATAGAGGAATAAATGTAGAATAGCCTTTCCCCCTAATCACTTGAACCTAGAGAGTTTATTGAACAAATAATTATTGAGCATCTATTATGTGACAGGCAGTTATAGGCACTAGAGGCACAGAACGCACAATATAAACAGAACTCTTTGCCCACATGGAACCTATATTTTAGAGGTGAGAAAAATAAAATAAAGAAACTAATATACATACTTATTTTTCAGAATCAATGATGTCATTGACTGTTAAACACCTTCCAATTTCAGAGATGTTAAAATGTGAAATATACAGTGTGTCACGAAGCAGTAAACCTGGCAATAAGGTAGACAGTGTTAAGTTCCGAGAGGAAAATAAAGCAGGGCAGGAGGACAGGTAGGACTGAAGTAGGTTTAAGTAAAAGCCTGGGGAAGGTGAGAGAGAGACCTAAGTAGAGATCTGGGAGACGGGCAAAGAGAAAGCAGAAGAACTCGACAGAGACCAGTTCCGATTTTCCACGTGGAATGCTTTCACAAGGATGATGTGGAGCCCATTCCGAAAAATCTTTTCCCATCACCACATTTACAGTTACCCTTTGCCACCTTTCAACTATAGGGGAAGATTTTACTGAGAAATAATTTATCTCAATTTTCTAATCAAAAGGTAGACAAAGGAGGATTTGATTATGGGGAGGGAAAAGACTCATCATAAACACACCACTACACCTAAATCGGCGGACATGTAGGTGCCACTAAATGACTTGATTGCAAAAAACATTGTCCTCTTGCTAGCAAGGTATAAAGAGGGCAAGTGAAAACCTTAAAAGCTTCAAAAGAGAAACCCAACGCTCTACATTTTCTTTTTCCCTAAGTACTAAATACATGCTCTGAATTCTCAGTACCTCTGCTTCCAGGGACTCTTGATACATTATTCAATGTTTTAATTCATGATAAATTACATCTAAATTTCCTCACTCATGTTCATTTATGGGACATTTTTATCTTGTCATTTTTTTCATGTACCATGCAAGCAAGAAGAGAACCTCCAGCACAACATACCCTTCAGAAATAAGCTAATGGCACAATTTGGTGTCAATTTCACAGCTCAGTGAAGTGAAAGTGATCTAGCTAGCTGTCCACACACACCTAGGAGGAGGTCTACTGAGAGTGCCCAGCCTTGATGTCGCTTGTATCATGCCTACAAGCAAGATAAGTTCAAGTGGAGACATAATGTATTAAGAGAGAGAGCAGTTATCATTCAGATGCCCTTAGAGCTCACTGGAACAGAATGTAGAAAGAGAAACCAGGCCAGGCCATCATTTTTATACTGTGGAAAGTTATTTTTCTGAAGTCATGCTTACATTCACAAGTGGCAGGGAACAGTAGCTTCCCTTTGGGGTTTTGATAATGTTTAGAAGCAGAAATTTTCTTTAACAGATGTATGAGAACTGAATAACTATTTTAACAGTTGTCCATGATTCACGATGGGGGAAAAATCATAGACTTCAACTATATTCAATATAAAACCAAAATGTAGTAGGAAGATTATGTATCTCCTATTAATAAGAATTATAGTAATAATAATAGTGATAATTCCATTTCAGCCTTAGACCACTTCTGTAAAGTAGAAAAATACATATTAATGATTTCCCTGTTTTTACAGATAAGGAAATGAATCTGGGGCAAAAGTTAATGGAATAATCAGAGCTTAAACCTTGTTTTTAGGGGGGAATCAAACTACATAACCTCTAAGGCTTTTTTTCTGGTCTTCAAATGCTCTGTGATTCTTCCAGGAGCTAATCTTGCCACCTTTCAGGCAATACCATATAATTGCTACTTCCTTGTTTCAAGTGTCAGTGTTTTATAGCCCACAGAGACCCTAGCAAACTAGCATACAGTAATGATCAGAGTGATCGTTCTCTCTAAGTCCTCACATCAACCTAATGACATAGGAACCATCCCATTTTCAAATGAGAAAACTGAGGCTCGAAGGAGTTAAGCCACCAGCCAATCACAACCTAGTAAGTGGCAAAGTTCAGCTTTCACCTTAGGTCTTGAACTTCAAAGCTATTTTTCCCGTTGTACTATGTGGCTTCTCCAAGAAATGGCAAGGAGAAGAAAGATCAAGTATGGCAAACTAGTAATAATAATAAGATAGAATAAAATAATATGCCGGGGATGAGCTATACCCCAATGAAAACAGTGTTAAACCGTTCTGCACACGTCGTAGCGCCTGGTTAGGAACAAAATGCATTCTTGAAAAGAAGCTGCATGCAGCCACTGAAGCAGTGAGAAATTTTATGAGAATGCTGGCTGAGGACAAGATCTGTCCAACCCTGGGCAGCTATGCCAAATAAAACAGGGAAATGTTTAAGATCATCAAGATATTAGGCACTCTTTCTCAGATAGCATTTTTCTCCGAAGTGTAAACAACAGATGATGTGGCTACTAGGTGCCTGCGAGGACCACCGGAGACAACACTCGACAGTGCTTCTAATGACAATACTCAAGAAGGAAAAACAGATTGTACAGTGTGTATATCTGGGCTCTTCAGTCATGGAAAATTGAGGGAGTCACACTGTCGGCCAGTTCTTCAGTATGAACTTTCTCATGGTGTGGGTGTGTAAGGCATGGGGATAAGGAATGTAATGAGAATCATATGTGACTGTGCCTGAGTGAAGCTCAGAGTTGATTACAAGGCAGTTCAACTCAGTTCAAGAGTCAGTAGTGGCTGCCTCCTCACTGCTCAAAGCACTGGGCTGGGCACCTGAGGCTGCTCACACCATGAGGCAGAGACAGAACCATTTTCCAACACTGTGAGAGAAGGGCTACCTATGACAGATGGCGTCTCACCATTCTCTGAGCACTCAGAGCGGGTGCCAAACCCAGTCTGGGGGAGGAGAAGTAGGGAAGGCTTTGCTGGACAAGGTGATAGCTGACCTAAGTCTTACAAAATGAGATGCTTTACTCTGAAAAGAAGGCAGAGAAGGACCTTGTCAACAAAAGGAACAAAGAAGTAGAGGTCAAGGCAAGACCAAGGCGTCTGATCTACGCGGGGAGCGAGCAGCAGCGCAGCCCGCTAAAGGCAGCCAGCCACGGGGGCGAGGCTGCAGGGGCTGCAGAGGCTGCAGGGGCTGCAGAGGCTGTGGGAGCCCGTCTTGAACGATTTTGGCTCTCGGTCACTGAAGGTTTAGGGAAGGTAGGCAGATTTGCATTTTAAATACATTCTACTCTATAAGCAGCTGGTTAAACTGCTTCTTTGCATATGAGTTGGTGAATTGTTAAGAAATAATATCATTGTATGATAAGCATTCTAAAAGAATTAAGTCACACTGGTTTGCTGCTTACTTGTAGCAGGGCCTGAGCACCAGTCAGTATCAGTAAGTGGCCTATGATAAATGACCCATTCAACTCTGCAGTGAGGCTGGGGACAGAGAGGGGTCTGATGTGTCCCTAATGGAAACAGCATGTGTTCTTGTATTTGTATTCACTGAACACACCACATGTGGTGCCCACACATGGCTGAAAACTCCAGGAAACCTTAGAGCCCCCATCTATCTCCCTGACAGTTCTCACTGTAGCCAGCCTGGAAACCAGAGGCCAGGCTGGGGGTTGAATTTACTTTAATCTCTACTATTTTCTCAGACTTTTATATGCCATGGAAAAATGAGAGTTAATTCCAGAGGTGCTCTTAAATTAAGGAGGACATCAGAATTTAAAACAGAATGTAATTCTCAACACTGCCAACTATAAAAATATTGTACAGATAACCCACATATACCTTATTATATGCACTAACCAAATAAAGAGATAACTCTTTTTTCAGTTCGAAAGTGATTCCACTTTTCAGGTTGCAGCCCTGCCCTTCATAATACACACCCACTGAACCCACACTGGCGCATGCTTTCCATTGATGTTTACTTTGAGAGAGAAAGGATCCTGCCCAGCGTGCCGTGTAAACTTAAGGCTTCTAACTCATATGGGGCCAAGAATAAAGGTCCATACTTTTATCTCAAATCATTGTCCCCTTGTAAGTTTGTTTCCTAACTTTTTCCACGAAGGTTTGATAATTCACTAGTCTAGTTTCCCCACTTTTCCACATAGTAAGAAAAAAACCAAAACTTAAAGCAGTACGGAGTATGTGGCAAAGGGAGAAAATGCAGAACTATGCAAACCGTTTGCTTTTATACCAATTTTACAATCTGAGTATATACTTCCTTCCAACCATAAATACTGCACATGTTAATAATAGGTAGGATTTATAAGAATAACAATTCTTTAATCCCCCAAATCCTTCAATTTGCACTGTATCATATAATCCTTTGTATAGCCTAATTATTTACTCACAGAAGAAAAACACAATTAGAAGACAAACTAAGTGCCGTAACTGGTGAAGGTAGAATAACACAGAGGCTGAGAGCACAGCTTTTGAAACGAGACCAACCCAGGGTTCAAATCCAGGCCCTGCCACTTGGGAGCCCTCACTCTGAGTCCCCTCATTTGTAAAATGACGACAAGAACAGCGTCTGCCCCACTGGGCGGCTGTGAGGGTTAAATAAGTGAGTGCACAGAAAATTTTTACTTCAGTGCCTGGCATGCAGAGAATGCTCAAAATATGTACGCTGTAATTATCTTTATTATCATTACTTCCCATAGGTTAGCAGATTGTAGGAGTAGGTAGAACAAAACCTCCCACAGGTAATTTTTAAAAATACATCTTTAAAATTAATTTTGAATTATACAAGTAGTACATGAAGACATTCTCCTTTGCCAGAGATAATTTAAGTAAATTCCTACTTGGAGTCAGAGGGCTGAATGAGATAATGTCTTGCAATCTCTAGCAGCTCCAGGAACTGATGAATTTCCCAAGGACAAGGGCAAAAGGGCAGCACCTCCACCAGGACTTGTAATGCAACTGGGATGCAGCCAAGCTTCACTTCCCCCTGCGGCAGGGTTGCATGCCCTCCTGGCTGCCTTGAGCTCTCACGGAGACCGGCAGGCCTTTAATGGTAAACACATTGTCCAGCAAAATGAGAGGATGGATGTGTTTCCAGCTCAGGAAACGTAATAAAAATTCTTTATCTATTTTATTGAAAACTCAGTTCTGAGACATTACCTCAGAGGTCAGGCCTGAAGACCAGCCACTCACTCGCTATTTCGTGTTGAGACCAATTCACTGTCCTCAGAAAGCATCTCTGAGGTTTCACTCCTCTTGTTGTGACTAAAATGAGGCCTCTCAGCCTTAAGTATAACAATTCAATTAACACTCAACTAAGAAGTTAACTCTACACTTAAGAGAGGTGTCTAATGTAAGTAAATGGCAAGTCGTGGTCCTGGAAGACAAGTCATCAAGATTTATAAACCATTTTCAATATTTCAACAGCCTCGAGGAAACTGTAAACTATGCACTCTAACTAAATGCCACATTTCTTTGTTGTGCCCGGAATTCCATCAGCATAGTACAGTCATAATGATTATTCATACTAATCATTTTAGTGTGAGGTTTTTCTTTTTAATACCCAAAAGGATGTAGACACAAAAGGTTATTCAGGCATTCTTTGATTTATTTATTCATTTGTTATACTTCACAACTCAAAACTCTATTCACTCTTAAGATACCTGGTTTAGTTTTCTTATTATTCATTTTATACTATCACTTTTTTAAAAAGGCTATTATAACATGAACTTAAACTCACTTCAATGCTTTAAACTGCAGTTATAAACTTAATATATTCAGTTCTCTTTTAAATTCTCTAGTTATCTGATTGACAAAACCTTTAAAAAATGTAGCTAATTCTTTTTAATAAATGTCAAATGTGGTGATTCTTGTGCTCTATAAAATATTCCAATATTGTTTACAAACTTACAGTTCTAACTCAAAATTAGGTCTAATCAATTACTCAATTACATATATTAAGAATCACAAGGCTGACCCATTAATTTAATAAGCCAAATTCTCTTAAACTTCAAAAGTACTTATTCCCTAACACAACAATATTAATACTTGAATTTGAATCGCTACTATATTTTAATGTGTAGTTCTAAAAGATAACCACTAAGGAAATAACTTTACATCATCCCAAACAATATTGAGGGTTATCTTTGGAAGCAATTGGGGTGAGGGTAACTTAGCTTGGTGAGGCTGCACAGCAATTGAGAGACTGGTTGGGATACAAACCTACAAATGTAGCCATCAGGGGGTCGTTCTCATAACCTGATGTCAAGGTGGGCCCCTTTTTGTGGTTGGCAGGTAACAGACTACAGAAGCTAAAGACGGAGGTCGTCAGCTAAGCCAGGGCCCATGGCTTAAGTGATATCATTATCTAATTTTCAAGTCATCATCTATGGGACAGTGCCCGTGACAGGAAATTGTACTCTGGGTATCATAGAGCTATATCTGACTCAATGGTCACAACTTTTAAGAAACATGGCCATGTCAACTTTTGATTGGCATTAATTTGAAAAATGAGAGCATGAAATTGTTATTATTCAATATTGGGTGTGTCTGAAGGTCCAACTTTTAAAACACAGGGAACTGGAAGAAGTCACAGATGGAAACCATAGAAGGCCCTTCTGTGAGGAGAAGTTTAGAAGCTACTGGTTTAGTGAAAGGATTGGCCAAATCCCACCTACCATCTAGTTTTGTCAATAAAGTTTTATTGGAACAAAGCCATGCCCATTCGTTTATTATCTATGGCTATTTTCATGTTCCCACAGAAGAGTTGTGTAATTGCAACTGTCTGGCCCCCAAAATTTGAAGTATTTACTATCTGACTCTTCACTGAAAACATTTGCCAGCACCAGGTTTAGAAGAATAGCTGGGAACGAGAGAGGTGGATTCCATACCTGACTCACACTGTTGGGAGCAACAAAAATATAACATGTTTTAATTATTAACTAAAATGGAAAGTGATTCACAAATACATGGTGGCATATGACTAGTAATTAACTGAGCAGTCTTAACCAATTTATTTAACCTTTTTTCAGCTGTGTACACAATCTAAGCATGGAATGATAATATTTATCCTGGCCAACAATATGAAAACATGAGAAAATGCATGCTTTGAAACATGGAAAGGGCTTTGAGATAGAGTGATTCCATTCCACTAACTACTTAAAAAATATCCTGAATCTAAAAGTTTATCTCACATGTGAACCAAAGGGTCACTGGTTTGATTGCCCAGTCAGGGCACATGCCTGGGTTGCGGGCTGGGTTCCCAGTAGGGGGTGCACGAGAGGCGACCATACATTGATGTTTTTCTCCCTCTCTTTCTCCCTCCCTTCCCTCCTGCCTAAAAATAAAATAAATAAAATCTTTAAAAAATCTTTCTCTCTCTCTCTCGTTCTCTCTCTCAGTATTATGTATTCCATGTGATTAAAGGCAAAATACACACCAGCACCGTCGGTATTTAACCTAGACCACCAAGACAGCTAGTTATAAGGCATGTCTGCTAGCTACAAGTCATTCTCCACTCAGTTACTCATCTTTTAGGAGATTAAATTGTATTATATCCAGCGACAACACAACTCAAAAATAGCCATAAAATATTCAGTGTCATAATCTGTGCACATGAAGAGGCTACCGGGTAACATCTACGACTCTCTTTCCAGAACCGCCTCAGGTCTACATTGGAGTAATTTCAGTTCTATCTTTTGCTCCAAATTATTTGATAGGGCAATTCCAACAGGTTTTCAACAACGTCTGTTCCATTATCCACTAGTAATAAGAGACAGTGGTTAAGATCAGCTACAACTCTCTAACAAAAACAGAGCTCCAGTATATCCCTTGAGAAATATGATGATGAAGTCTTCAACCATCATTTTTAACCTGTGACACCTGCTATTCTGCATTCCAACTACTGAAATGTATTGAGCTGAGAATGGCTGCAAGATCGAGAAAGGAAGGAGAGAGGTGGACGGTGGTATACATATATCTCCACAAACTGAGGCAAGGTAGTTAAGCTGTAAATGCCATGATTAAACCCATAACTGCAAATGGTGTTGTCTCATCTTCCTAGAAGCATTTGTCTAAATGAAAGCAGCTGAAGCCACAGAAAAACTTCATTTGCAATAACTTGAATGCTGGGATCTTTTTCGTCCTCATTTCAGACTGCCAGTTTCATCTCCATCAGCACTGCTGGAGTCTTTTAAAGACACAGACATTAGGGGAAACTCAGGTTTATGTTCCAAGGCCACAAACTGGCACTATCCTCTAGTAGATCAATGTTCTACCCCTCTGCTCCTCCCCCAACAGAAGTTATGAGTTATATGGTTCAGCCATTGGTTTTAGGAACACATTGACGAATTCATCATGAACTCCAGCAAGCAAAAAAACAGTAAAATGTGGATATAAAGATACCCAAATAAACACCCTCCTGTTACATGCCAGAAGAGGACTTAAGTACTCCAATGCTCACTCAATAACTATAGTTTGTTGTTGTTGTTTTCAGAAAAACATCATTTTAAAGACACCTACGAAAAGTGTACATAGATATTTAAGAGAATGGATTGGAAAACAAAATATTAAATGGAAAGAAAGTTAAAATAATTTTGAGAGAGAATATATATTTCAACTTCTGGGAAATTTTCTAAATATACCTTAAAGAAAAAGCCACCACATAAAATAACATCTGTAGAATCAAATGATCATTTAAAAGAATATATTTCAATAAAACAATGGAAATAATTGTTCAGACTTCTAAACTACTTAAGTAAGTTTATGTTTTGCATATCTAAAGCTCAGAAAAATACTCATAGTATCGCATTTTCTGGCACTTAGTTTAATTATAGATTGATCTTCAAGGGAGATTTTATTCACGCTCCAAAAAACCAAACCTGTAAAGTATCTAAATCACCACTAGGTAACAAGAGAGTGTCACTGCAATGCAATGACTTATTGCTATCCAACCTCACATTATATATTTACTGGTTCACTCCTACAGGTGAATAAGCTCCAGGGGGCAGGAACTGTGCTGTCTTAGTCACCACTGTGACCTCCACACCTAGCACACAGTACCTGGCACATAGTAGGTATGCAACATCAATTGGCTGTATGACCAAATGAATGAGTATGAGGACCTAACCATGTATGGTGGCAGGAATAGAGAGAATAATACTGATTTTTATAATATTTAGGAACTAAAAGAGCAAGTCTTGCTCTCTGACTAAATGAAGGTTAAAGGAGAGGGAGAACCTAGGGTGAGGAGCCAGGTCTCCTGTTTGGGAGGCTGATATGACTAAGTGATGTCAGGAATTCACAGAGAGAAATGATTTTGAGGAGAAAGTATTGAGTTCAGGTTTAGAAAAGCTTAGTTTGGGGCACTGAAATTCCTATGTCCAGCAGACCAGCAGAATATATGAGGAATGGAAAGGGTAAGGCTGGAAATACATGTTTTTGGTAATAGTTATAGTCATGAAACTATATGGACTCATTCGAAGAAAGAATGTAGAAAAAGCATGCAGAAAAATAAAACTGAAGAACATCAACATTTGGTGAGTGGATTTAGTATTTGGAAAAGCCCAGGGATGAAAGTGAGGAAATAGTTACAAACTACTAAAAGAATTAGAAGAAAAAGAGCCAAGAATGAAGAGCATTTCAAAAAGACTGCTTATTCAGGAACACTGAATTTGCAGAAAAAGCTTGGTAAGATAAGGCAATGGAAAGCGTCCCTGGAATTTGATAAAATGGAATTCAATCATGAACTACTGAAAAAAACACTGAGTATATTAGGGGAAGAAAAGACACACTGTAATGGTTGAAGAGTGACTGAAGCCTAGATGTGGACCTCCTTCTAAAACATATAGAAATGCCAGATATAATAACTTGTTAAAATTCCCCAGATGCTAGAAACAGCGATCAAAACCAAAACATCAAGTATGGAGCCAACAGAGTCACGGCCCAGTGGCCATCTAGTGAGGAATGTGCCTGAATGGGGGGGGAGGAAACCTGGGCTTAGGTTCACAGAAGGCAGAACACCAAAACCGAAAGTCCTGTACAAAACAAGGACCCTGGGAAGGCCTTCCCCCTTCATGAAAATGGGACTAGAAAAACTATTCCTAGAAGACACAGAAATTTTGTCATGTGTCTTCTGTAGAGAAACACTCCAGTGACAAGTTAACATCCCAGGCCTATGTGACAAAGAGCTGGGGTGTCTGAATTTAAATCTTCCAAATCATATGAACTCTCAAACTCAGAAATCGACATTAAGAACAAATCCTAGACCAAGGAAACCCCTGAGTTTCTTCAGCAAAACCAAAGGCAAAGCTAATCAGTAACAACTCTTCCACAATCACTCCCAATAAAGCTGATCTTGCAATTAGGAAAAAAAGCACAGACCACACAAGAGAGCCATTCACAGAGAGGGAGTAAAAAGACACAATAAACCAAGAATTAACAGCCTCAAAATGTGAAAAAATATAACTGTGGTTGTCACTGTTGTTAACACCAAATATTTCCAGCTCTGTGCCTTCTGGACACACAAGACTGTAGCTCTTGGCCCACACGTAGGTGAGTAAAGTGTGTCAGTGCCAGCGTGAGACCCTTCTTTCACTCTGACAGGGCAACTGGTGATGCTCAAGATGGTAGCTGACCTCTCTGTCTGGGCCCCTGAGTGACTACAATTAGCAGAGACTCTCTGATGCCTGCAAAGAATATGTAGCCTAAACAAACATACGCCTTCCTTGTTCTAAGCAGCTGAGATTTTTTGGCTGGTGGTTATTGCAGGATAACATAACCTGTCCTATCTGATATGAGAGTAATTTTTAAAACTTACAAAATTAAATATTTTAACATGATTAAAGGGATTCTTAAAAAAAGGAAGAGTGACTACGAAAGTCAAGAAGTGTTGGTATTAAGTACAGATTATAATTTTAAGAAGTGTGGCTTACACTGGTGGTAAAGAAATAGAATGTAGCTAAAAAGGGACACAAGGTTGAAGGAGATGTTTGCTAAGACAGGAGAGACATTAAGATATTCATAAGACTGATGACAAAGAGAGAGTCAGACAGAAAAGAGGAACTACACATCATTGATTCATACTACTTAAAGTTTTTAAGCAAATCTTGCAGGAAGTCTTACTTGATTTTTACCATTGCTGTCCTCATAAAAATCTTACTTCCTTCTTTATACTAATTAAAAACCACTGAGTAAATGCCCCCCCCAACTTTTCCCCAAAGAATAAAATACTTGCCCTCTATACCCTTTCTTAATCCTCCTATCTTCTACCCTCATTCTCAGAAACCAAACATATTTTATGAACACATTACAGTTGATATTAGTGCCCTAAAGTAGTAGGGGTTACTGAGCAATGCCTTTGTAACTGGTCTCTCAGACAGAGCTGTGCCCTGCTTTTACTGTGTAATTTGTTCTTCGAAAGTGTGAACAAAGGCTGAATGTGTACAGGTCAAAGAATGAATTTCAGGTTAAGGGAAGTTCTTGTTCTACAATTACATCCAAGTTCTTAGATAGGATCTTCAACGGTGTACATTCAGCGTTCTACATATGTTCTTCAGTCTTATCACTTTCCTTCATTTATCAGGAGAAGTCACAGAAACAATCACATTGAAGAGAAAGAGGTACTATTTTAGGCAGAACCAAGTATTTTCAATCTTTATCTCAATTGTATTAGTTTATGAGACCTATATATCTTCTTTTTTTTTTTTTTTTTGGCTAGGATTTCCACTTTCATATTTAAATTTCCCACTCATTTTTGTAAGAAAAATGCAATAAAATGTACAAACAATTGCACAAACTTACTTAAAGATGGCAATAAGAGGAGGTATTTGCAATGTCTAACACTGGCAAGTGACTTGAACTCTACAGCATATAAGAAATGCCCGCAAATCAGTATGACAGCAACCAACAACAACAAAGAACGGTTAACTATTCATAGAAGAGGGGACTCAAAGGCTAACAAGGATACAAACAGATGCCCAAATTCACAGGGACGAATTAAAACAACAAGGAGAAAGCGCGTCACACTTCTTAGACCAATAAACATTAGAATGATGAAGAACGCTAAGTGTACTAATGGACAGGAGTGAAGTGGGAACACAGTTGGGCAGGTACAGACTGATACATCCACTCCAGGGAAGAATCTGGCACTTTTTGGTTTAATCAACTATATGTATATCTTATGACTTCACACTGCCACCCCTGAATACATATTCCAAAGAAACTCTCCTACAGGCCCAGAAGGGAACGGATACAAAGGTCGCAGAAGCACTGCTGAGGTTGCGGAAAGCTGAAGGCAATCTGGTCATCCATTGTTGGCGGTGTCAACGGGTAAAATGTGGCCAAAGAATTGGTTATTGTAATCGTAATTTGTCTTTTACCCATCTGCCTTTCTCTCTGTACTGCAAGCTCTTCAAAGGCAGGGACTGAAACCTGTACACCTTTGTATTGAAATCATACACCATTCCTAGCCCATAATAGGTTTTCATTAAGTAGTCAATGCATCAGTAAAAATAAACTTAATAAAACTTTTAAGATTTAAAAACAAATGGTGTATACAAAGTCTGAGAATACAATTTTAACTTATATACAAAACAACAATTTGACAGTAACGGTGGCAATTTAACAGTTGAGGGTTTTTTTCAGTTTGGACTCAAGAGTTCTACAGATAACAAAGCAATTGATGTTAGATCAGAAAAACTTAGATATGTCACAAAACTATGAGAAATGGCTGTATCTCTAAAATTTAAGACAAATGCTGGAAAAACCTAGTCCAGACTATTATAGATATCCTCTGATCAAATCACATTTCTAAGAAAAAAATGTGTTGCATGTTCAATGGATGGAGCATCAAATGTGAAAAGACAGTTCAGTGGGTTTATATCATGAGTTTTTTTAAGAGAATCAGCCACCTATATGTATGACGTCCAGAATCCACTAAGAGCAGCTACAATGGAAATGTCAGATGAAACTACTTCACTATTTGCCTTTAAAAGTGTTGTGCTACATTTTAAAGACACTTAGATATTTGGCATTAAAAACTGTAGTGACAGGGTCACATGAATTCTCTGAGGAAATCGCAAGGAAAGGGGGAAAGGGCAGAAGGAGACACTGTCTGGCAGTAGAGGCAGAAAGTCGGTTTTTAGCTCCAAACTCTCTACTCCTGAGGTTTTCCTCTAATCACAACAAATCAACAGTCAATGCATTTATCAGAAAAATGTCTTCCCACAATTCTGGTATTTTCAGTCAATGCTGTGTTCTCTCGGTTGAATGCTTCAGAGAAAAGACAAGAACACATGTGAAAGACATAATTTGTTAGGAATTGTAGAGCTTGTGCTTTAGTTAAGACAATCATGTCCTCAAGCATAATCTCGTGGGACATAACCATACCTCTGAATAATTCTCTTCTTAGGAAGCAGGAGTAGATGTAGAAAACTAGGAGTTGCAGTTTTGTACTATAATATTTTGCATTAGGGGAGACAAACTGTGGACTACCTCTCCAGGGCACTAATGAATCCATTTTTAGCTAAGAAAACAGAAATGGTGTATTTTACCCATTCAGAAAAGAATGGGGTTAAAAGTTTTTCTCTTATTCCTTTTTGATAAATGTGTGATAGAAAGGAATCCCAACAAACCAGACAGCTAAAAGACAAAACTCTATTTCTTTGGGGCAAGAACTAGAATTATTATTATAGTACTGAGTCTCCAACCTCACGTTCTCTTATTTTTGAAAAACAAAAAAGGAATCCATTGTTAATGTGATGGATTTGGAAAATAAAAGGTGAAACTATCAAAATCCTGAAACCAAAAGATTGAGCTTTGCAAAAACAAAACAGAACAGTTCTCCGAGGAAACACAAATGGTGGATGATGCAGGTGCTGTGGGAGGGCCTGGAGGCCTGGGGGTCCTGTAACGGGCGGCTGCAGGGGCTTCCATGGAGGACTTGGCAGCGGAGGTCAGGTCATGGCCTGGGTTGGCCAGGCCGAGTGCTCAGAGCTTGAGAGACAAGGCCAAAGACGAAGAGTGGGGCCGCTGCCACCGACCTGGGCCGCCTGGTCAAGGATGTGAAGATCGGATCTTTGGAAGGGGTTTGTCTCTTCTCCTTCCCCATCAAGGGGTCTGCAATCACCGACTTTTTCCTGGGGGCATCCCTCAAGGACAAGGTTTTGAAGATTATGCTGGTGCAAAATCAGAATCAGAGCCACACTGGCAAGAGGAGCCGGTTCAAGGCATTTGTCGCCTTTGGGGATTCCAATGAGTATGTCGGTCTGGGTGTTAAGTGCTCCAAGGAAGTAGCCGCTGCTCTCTATTGTCTCTGTGGGGCAAGGCTACTGGGGTAACAAGATCACAAGTCTCACGCTGTCCCTTGCAAGGTGACTGGCCACTGTGGTGCTGCGCTAGTGCACCTCATCCCCGCCTCCAGTGTTACTGGCATCATCTCAACCCCCGTGCCCAAGAAGCTGCTGCTGATGGTTGGTATCGATGACTGCCACACCTTGGCCAGGGGCTGCACACTGCCACCCTGGGCAACTTTGTCAGGGTCACCTTTGATGTCATTGCCAAGGCCAACAGGTATCTCATCCCCAGCCTCTGGAAACAGGCTATGTTCACCAAGTCGCACTATCAGGAACTCACTGACCATCTTATGTAAAGCCCCACCCCAGAGGTCCTGTGCAGAGGACCCAGGCTCCAGCTGTGGCCACCACATAACTTTATACAAGAAAAAGAAAGTGAATTAGGTCTGTTTCATTTTTTAAATAAAATTAAAAACAAAAACAAAAACAGAACAACAGCAAAATCTGTCACTGGAGAAATAGTATCCCCCAAATAAAACTAATGTTCCTCATATAACTTGCTTGGCATGATCTGGTATCCTATAAATACATGTGCTTAAAGAATGCCAGGCCCGTGTTTCCTGGACTCAGGACCAATTCAGCTCCGAACTAAGGGCTCGCTGTCAGGTCACACCAGAAGGCGGCCCTTGTCCTTTCAGGTGACACCGGTTGTAACTACAGGAGAGTGCGGCACAGCAAGATGAGCACCACCACATGCTCTTATTTCGCACGCGTCATTCCCAGTTTCCTCCTGCTTCCCCCTTCTCACCCTTGGTCCTGAGAAGGAAAGTGTCACCACGCTCACTGCACAAGGTCATACCATGACCCCTGTTTCCTCGTACAGGGACCCCCTAGAGAGGCTCTCCCTGCTTGCTCGTGCCTTTGCTCTCCTGCCTGGTCCACTTACATGGAAGTGATAAAAATCTGTACTTTTCATCCGAGCCTCAAAAACATAACCCTAATTTAGACTCGATTTCTCTCAAGAACAATGAGCTCATTTAACAAATAGAGTATCTGCTATTTGTGAAGAAGTACTCTAGATACTAGGGATACAACAAAGAACGAAACACACAAAAAAATTCTGTTGTCACTGAACACTCCAGTAGGAGGAAACAGGTAATAAAAAAATTAAATAAGGCAATGGCAGAACTAGTATAACAGAAGATACTGAGTGCTCTGGAGAAAAAGAGCAGGAAGGGGATAGGGAATATTGGCAACAGGATAATCTGAGCAGGCCTCATTGAGAAGGCCCAGTGTGACTGGAGCAGGGTGGGGGTCGTGAGAAAAGAGGCTCAAGAAAGTCAGGAGCTCAAGACTTCAGGGGTCTTGGAAGCCACTGTAAGGATCCTGGCTTTTATTCTGTGTGAGACGGGAACATACTTCAATGGTTTTGAGCAGCAAAGAGGCATACTCTGTCTTACCATTTTAACTGGATCCTTCTGATGGATGTTAATAGGTGTTCCACATAAAAAGAATTCCAGGAAATTTGAGTCACTTTCCCTACTTAATTACCCCTCCCTATATAATCCTTTTATGATTAATAAAGCACCTTAGCACATTTAAAGCTCTAAGAACTCCTACAGAAAGAAGCCTACTAAGGTAACTTTTTAACCCTGGATATCTTACACCTACTATGCCCATCCATAAAGCCCTTTTACTATTGAAACACCTTCTAATGTCTTGCAGAATACAGTTTAGAACTCAGTACAGAACATACTGGGCTAGATGATCTTTAAGGTCCTCAGAGATCTAATAGTTTAGATTTTATATCAGAAACATTTTAATAGAAAATTTCTAACCGACCTTGGATTACACAGGATCAACAAAATTTGTTATAAAAAACAGATGAAACAACTTTAGGTTGTAGAGATCTATCCTTTCTCTTTCTTGCTACAGTGAAATAATAACAGAGAAGGGTATCAGTACTTGGAAGCAAAATCAGGGCTAAAATCTCCCTCAACGCGCTGTGAGACGAGGCAAAATCAAACTTAACGTCATCAGTTTAAGCAGAGGCCTCATCAGTGGCTCTTGTCTGTCACGTAAGAGTAGCTCTCCAGCTAGACCTAGTACAGCCAGTACAGCCCTGCAGCCGTTTGTATCTGACACAGATGTTTATCTGTGCTGCTAACTTTGTAAATTAGACTTTATGCAAACAATAGTTCTGAGCCACTAAACTAGAAAAATAGAGTTTTCCACACTGCAGCAAGGCTAAATTAAAGATACATTTTTCAAAGTAGTATATTCATTATCCAATTTGTTTCTCTGATCTTCTCTCATTCACATCAAAGTATCTCAAATAAATCTCATATGTCCACAATATCTCTTAGTCACTGAAACTTAATATAAACTAACAGCCTATTTCTATAGCTTTATCTCTGATACAAACAGCTGAGATTTCCCTCTTAAAGTTAAAAATATGTACAAAATAAAGTCAGTCTTAATGAAGAAACTTTAAACGAAGAGATACAGGCATAAGACTGCCATTTGTGAAGGGTCCCAAGGAGTCATACATTATATACAAATCACTCAGTTAAGTCCTAAGGCAGGGACTGACTAAATATTAGCCTGAGGGGTCCAATTTTTCTGTCCTAAGGGCAGGTAAAGATGACAAATCTGTCATCCCACAAGCCCCGACTGGCTATGAGGAACCAGGGCCTTCCTCACAGAGATGGGTGATTCACGAGACCCGAAAACGATGAACAGAAATCTGCCCCTCAAGAGGTTACGAGAGCATCCAATGTAGTTGACAAGTGAACATACTATGTGCAGGACGGGATGCAAGTTACAGAGCCTAGATAAGGGATGGGAGGCAAGGGGGTGCCAGGAATCAGAACTGGCAAGGACAATAAAGAGGAAGGCAGGCAAGCAGAGAGGGTAGTCCGGAAGAATTTCAGAATACGGGTCAGGATGTACGAAGTGGTTTTTAAAGAAGCCATGGGATAGGCTTTCAAGGTAAAACTTTATCTTAGATGTTAAATGATAAGAATAAGAGATAAATAATATAGTTTCTGGCATCAAGAAATAAACAGGAATAATGGTTTTAACATCTACGTATTATATCCTTACCGTGTACTCTGTGTGATGTTAGTGTGTCACATGCATTTAATCATTTAGTCTCTTTAATAGTTCTGTGAAGTGTTTTCTTTTTTTATCTCCATTGTACAGACAAATAAACAAAGGTTTAGAGAGCTTGAGCAGCTAACTCAAGTTTTTTTTTTAAATTTCATCTTTATTATATTTTTCCATTACCATTTAGTCCCCTTATATCCCCCTCCCCACAGCAATCACCTCACTGTTGTCCGTGTCCATAAGTCCTTTTTCCTTTTCACTCAATCCCTCCACCCCTTATCTTCCCTCCCCTACTAGCTGTCATCTGTTCTCCATCTATGAGTCTGTCTCTGTTTTGCTTGTTAGTTCAGTTTGTTCATTAGATTCCACGTATGAGTGAGATCATATGGTATTTGTCTTTCTCTGACTGGCTTATTTCACTTAGCATAATGTTCTCCAGGTCCATCCATACCATTGCAAAGGGTAAAATTTTCTTCTTTTTTATGGCTAAGTAGAATTCCATTGTGTCCCAATTCTGTCCCATTCAAGTTTTCTTTTTTTAAATAACAAAACTCTATTCATACATCTCAGTAGCAAAAAAATAAATAATTCTACCAAAAAATGGACAGAAGATCTGAACAGACATTCTTCCAAAGAAGACACACAGATGTCCAGCAGATACATGAAAAGATACTCGACATCCCTATTCAGCAAATTAGGAAAATGCAAATCAAAGTCACAATGAGATATCACCTTTCACCTGGTAAAATATTATCAAAAAGACAAGAAACAACAGTGTTGGCAAGGATACTGAAGAAGAGAACCCTTGTGCACTACTGCTAGGAATGCAAATTGGTGCAACCACAATGGAGAACAGTATGGAGGGTCCTCGAAAATTAAAAACAGAACTACCCCATTATCCAGCAGCCTCACCTCTGGCTATTTAGAAAAAAAACACACAAAAACATAAATTTGAAAAGATATAGGCACCCCCACGTTCACTGCAGTATATCTACAGTAGCCATGATACGGGGACAACCGAAGTGCTGATCAATGGATGAGTGGAGAAAAAAGATGTGGAGTGTGTGTATGTACGTATCTATACATACACACAATGGAATATGTATCATATAAAAAAGAATGAAATTGGAACAACATGGGTGGACCTTGAGGGTGTTATGCTAAGTAGAGTAAGTGAGACAGAGAAAGAAAAGTACTGTATGATCTCATTTACATGTGAAATCTAAAAACAACAACAACAACAACAACAAGCTCACAGATACAGAGAACAGACTGGTTGCCAGAGGTGGGAGATGGGGGCATGGTCAAAGTACTACAGCCTTCCAATCATAAAATAAATAAGTCATTGGGATGAAATGTACAGCATGGTGACAATACTTAATAATACTGTACTGCATATTTGAAAGTTGCTAAGAGAGTAAATCTTAAAAGTTTTCATCATAAGAAAAAATTTGTAACTATGTATGGTCATGGATGTTAACTAGACTGATTGTGGTGACCATTTCACAATATATACAAATATTAAATCATTATGTTGTATAGCTTAAATTAATAAAACTTATATGTCAATTATAACTCAATTTAAAAACTATAATAATAAAAATTTATTACATTTGTGCTTCACATATTATAATACATTATTATATACAATAGTTTGAAATAAATATTTCATGGCTAGTGACAAAAAAATGGATAGCAAGCAAAAAATCAGAAATATATACATTATTTTTTCTTTAATAAGAGCATTCAATTCTTAACTGGGACAATTTCACTGCACACAGATGCGGTCTGCCTTTTATTTCATATAATCATCCTACTTTCCTATATCTACACTATTTGGTAGGCTCCTGTGTCAATTTTTATATACATTTGGAACAAAACATATAAAAGAATGTAGTGCTTTTTATTGTTAATGGAGTGATGCTGATAGATCAATGAACCTGGGGTACATAATGTCTTCAAATAAACCCTCCTCAGTCTATCTGGCAAGAAATCAAGTGGATGCAGCATTCCAGGAAGGCTGACCAGAGAGGATGAAGCAGATACAAGGCTTGATCTCAGGACAAAAAGAGAAGGAGGTTAGTGTGGGCTACAAGATAGGATCCACAAACAGATTAGTCGTAACTGATACTGGAAAGGCAATTAGGAGTTGAATCAGGAAGGGCCGGGGCTAAGGAGATTAGACTTTGATTTGTGGTAAGTTATTGGTAGACTTGATACATGGGAATGCTGTGTTTAGATTTGCACTTTGAAATTCTGCCCTGAAGTCTTGGGGAGAATGGGTCAAAAGGAAAGAGTGAGTCGGCAAAAGGACCAACTCTGAGATCACTGTCCCTCCCATCATTTGTGGAACAACATAGAAATAAAGCAAAAAAAAAAAAAATTAAATGTGTACCAGGGAAGACGATGAGGGTCTCCTGGGAAGGAGAACAAAGGATATTTAAAAGATAGAGATAGTTACATATATATCACATATGTATGATATATATCAATGTCTCTGTGTGTGTGTGTCAGCCTGGATAGGGCCTGAAGGCTGCCCTGGCTGTGGACAATGTGAGAAGCTAGCATGACTTCTAGGTCTCTGTAATGGGCATCAAGGAAGCCTTGAGAATCAGAGATCACATAAGAGGGAGAGGAGATGAGGAGACGAAGATCAAACCTGATGAACTGAAGGTTTCTATGACACACCCTGAAAAACAGGTTTGAAGTTTAAGAGCAAGATCTAGGATGAAGATGTCTCTGGTGATTTCTGAGTGATTCCTCATTTTCTCACAGATTGTTATCTGACTATGAAGGTCAAACCATACGAAACTACCAATATTCTTTTTTTTGACCTACAAAATAACAATTTCAACAAAATAATATACTTTATCCATGAGTTCCTTGGAAATAGGACAATATGTAAATACACAGTATTTGTAAAATAGAATCTGCAACAGATATTTCACAAACAGCTTGGGAGAAATAAGGTGATTAAACATACATTTATATATTCTGTGCCCATTTTTTAAATGTGATTTTTGAGAAATTATTATTAGCAACTTGCACAAATTATTCAATTAATAGAATTAAAAGACTGTTGGATTGCTCATTTGTAATTTCAAGCCAATGTCTTTTGTGGGGTCATGCAAAAAAATCTTTTTTTTTTTTTTGGTCTACATTAGGGACTAGTAACTATAGCTTTTCAAATGGCTTATCACTACTCATTAATTCATTCCCTCCCAATCAGTCTTTGTGGAAGGAAGAAATGAGAAGAGATGGGTACCAGATCACCTGCTAAAATGTGTCCTCAAAGAAGGCACTTCAGTTTCCACATCTGCAAAGCAGAGATGATATCCCCTACTCCTATGGATTACTCTAAGGAGACACTGCATGTGTCCCACGTGACACGAGAGAGGCTTGGTAAATAGTAGCTATTGTTATTATGTCACAGTCTCACTAAATGACCAGTAGCATTACTCAAAAAAATCATCTCCTATGCCAGGTTGTTGACAACTGATCTGTATGAACTTATTTAGGAACTTAAAATTTTTGGTTTCACATAGCTGGAATCTAAAGAACGAGATAAACAAATGAAATAGAAACAGACTCAGAGATACAGAGAACAAACTGATGGTGGCCCATGGGGAGAAGGGTTGAGAGCCGGGGTGAAAAAGGTGAAAGGATTAAGAACTACAAATTGGTAGTCACAAAAGAGTAACAGGATGTAAAAGTACAGTGTAGGGAATATGGTCAATAACATTGTAATAACTCTGAGTGGTGCCAGGTGGGTACTGGAAATATCGTGGGGTGAGCACTTTGTAAAGTATATAATTGTCTGACCACTGTGCTATACTCCTGAAACTAATATAAAATAATATTGATTACAAACTGTGATTGAAAAATAAAATTTTAAATTAAAAAAATTTACATTTCTTGGGACAAGACAAATAGTAGAGAGAGCAATGTTGAAACAAAAAGTCAAAGTCATTTTGGCCAAGATAACACAGTGAATGAGACACATGCTCAGAAAAACCATGCAGTAACCACTGAATCATCAAAATTTTAGGGTAGAAAATAGCCTTTAGAAGTTCTCAATATTTCTTCAATAGTACCCAGATAGAGGTGGGGTAGCCCAAATATTTCAGGGATAGCAATAATTATTAGAGTTATTAAAAGAATTATTCTTATAGGTTTTTGTGGGAATTAATTGGAAACAAAAATGTGAAAGTGCCAGGTAAACTGATTCTAGTCACCCTTTGTCCCACTCTTCTTCTAAAGACATGGACAGTAAATTCACTACTTCCTAAAAAAATCATATTGAAAACAATACATATTGAGGTATTTATAACTTGGGTGCGTCATTTTCAGTCATACTCATTTAGGAGATAATTAAGCCATCATACTGTGGTAGAACAATTGCACTGATGGCTGTAATTCTTCACTCCCTCTATTGAAGTTGTGGTATTGACTTTGACTTTGACCTCTATTGACTTTGAGCTAAGTCAAGTTCAACTGCTTAGGCCAATAAGATATTAGCAAATGTGATACAAGCAGAAGCTGGCCAAGCACTTGCTCCTCAGCCTTCATCATAAGAGAATGCCAAGGGTGGCCAACTGGAGGAGGAGATGGATGGAACAGAGCCTGCTCAACATAATTGCCCCAGGGGAAGTCCCACACATGTGAGAGAGGTTGGGCAAGATCAGGGAAGCTACCTTGCCACCACCCAGCAGACCTCATCTAGTTGCAGACATGTAAGCCCCACCAAGCCTAGCTCTGATCAGAGATATGTAAGCAAAAATAAATGTGCAGTGTTGTATGCTACTGAGGTTTTGTGGTTGTCTTTATATCATACGGCATTACTATAGCAACAGAAAAGTGGTACATATGATTTATTAAGCATGTGAAATTTGTGTGCTCACTAACCCTCTAAAAGCCCAAACCCCACCAGCATGACTGACTACATGACAACATCTCAGCAATGGCATGAGCTGTGTGTGTCTGAACGAGGGTTTGGAAAATCACTGTTCTTCCAGTGTTTGTAGACAGTCAGATTTTAAAAGGGTTGCATCAAATATGGGGCTTTTCCTATTTTACTACTTATAAACTCAAAGTCAGAAGGCATCAAGGCTACTAAATTGCTAAGATTATATCCACTAGAGAAAATTATCTTGTTTAACAGCTGACTTACTAGGTGCACGTAGGGGAGCAGCAGGGTATTGTACTAAATCTAGACTAAATGACCTACAGTATCTTTTCTATTTTCAATTTTTGTGAATTTTTTATTCTATACCTTGAAAGAAGCCAGTTGGCAAACTACACAGAAACACTGGTTTCTAGAGAGAAGAAAAAGCAGCTGTATTTCTATTTCTATTTCCTGGAAAGGCATCTTGAGTAACCCAGAATCTAATCTTGGCATATCAATCTAGAAAAAAACTTTACAAGCTAGGAAATTCATTCCTTGCACTAGTCACTCAGGACACTAAAACAGCCAGGTGCCAGGGCAAATCACGCTTGGCAAATGGGAACGAGGCATGGAAAAATATCTGTTTCTGATATTTGGTGGGAGGAAGACCCAAGTCATTGCTTTCTTGTGATCCTTTCTTTACCTATGTCCAAGTCTTTCTGTAACCAATAGAAATAAAGTATATCAAGAAGAAAACATGGATGTCTGAGAGTCATAATAGTGAATGTGCTAAGACATAAAATATGTTGAGTTCTTTAGAGGAAGATCATCATATATATTAACCTAGTACTATTAACCCTATTGTCCAATTCATGTTTAATCATGAATTAAACCTGCAGGACCTAAACAAAAATACACATTTTCTAGATATATTAAAGCCAATAATATACCTTATAGTTTCTAAATTCAAATGTCTTAGCTCAAGTTTTTAGTAATTGTTTTTGAAATCTCTCTAAAATGAGTTTTACCCCACATTCCTAGGGAAGAACACAGGGCAGGGATCTCCTGTGGGATGAGAACTGGTCAGCTGCAGTGAAATCCTTTTACTGACATTTTCAAAGTTTAACATCAAGTATTTTATCTTATTTAAACCTAAAGGGCATGCCGAAGCCCAGTGCACCATCGAGGACAGGCTCTTTTTTGTGGTCCCTTTAGAATGGAGGTGCACACTCTGTGCACTCAAGAGATTAAAAGGCCAACAGAGCACATGAACCAGAGTAACGGCCTGGCCCCTGAGGCTCTCGTGCAGAGTTTACTTGAAATGAAAGCTCTGTGGGGACTGCTAGGGGTTACGGATAGAAGGGGACTAAATGGTAACGGGAAAAATACAATAAAGATTAAATTAAAAAAATAAAATATAAAATGAAAGCTCTGGATGCCAATCCAACTTTTTAGATTTAACCAAGGTTCTCACTAGAATGGCCCACATAGTAGTACTAATACTGAAATCTTCCAGCTCAACCTTTCCAAGGCTGCTAGAAACAAGAGTATTGCAGAGAAATGTTACCCTGAATACTGCCTGCAGTGGGTGCAGGAAAGGACTGCTACAAGCTCAACAGCAGAGAAACGGTAGGCATATGCCAACAAATGTCCTTTCAAAAGACTGAGTCATGAGGTTAGGTAAAAAAATATTTTCATCCAGGCCACTGAAACACATCCTTGATAGGCAGACCAGCTTCGAAACTCATCTATGTTAATGAACATATATGTTCATTATGTGGGAATGAAAGCCAGTAGCCGGGGTAACATACACTTAGTAGCAAGAACCGTTGAACCAGAGAGGCTCTGTGATATACTAGTTTGAAAATATCTGATTCTAAAAGAATCAGCTTTCCTTTCAAGTTGTAATGAGAATTCCAGGTCTCCTACAAGTATGCATTTAACGGGAACGTGATGGTCCTCGCCATGCCTTCATGTCCAGTCCCTACTGTTTTCCCACTTACAGGTTAATAAAGAGTTGCTTTTTGTTAGTGGTGGTGGTGTTTTTATATAGACATCTAGTTTCTTAGATGTTAGCTCTTGGACACCCTTCACTTAACCAGTTTTCTGAGAAAAACAGCAATATGTCTTCTTCAGTCAAAGTTATTTAATTTCTACTTTTCTGTGTTGGCAAGAAAGAGTAACACATTTATTCATTGTGATAATGTATTTTTTTCCGATCTATTTTCTATTACTTTAAAAAACCTCTTTATACTCATGATCTTGAAGAGAAGACACTCTAATAAAATGCCCAAATAGGGTCTCAGTGTGCTGGCCCGCGAACGCTTGAATACTGCCAACACCCAGCGGCCGTCTGGCAGTACTAGGCCTTCTAAAAGCTATTCTCTGGCAATAGTCTTTCACGCAAGCACTAATTTTATTATAGCTAGTTTATGATTTTCCCTCATTTCCCTGCTATTTTTAAATGTGGGGTTGTAATAGGAGGCATCTAGAGGCCCAGGAGATGAAGGAACCATTACAAACTGTTGGGTCTCTGTGGTATCAGTGGCCGATGGAAGCTAAGGATTGAAATGCAATGTCAAAGAGTATTTGAATACAGGGTCCCTTCAGGGAACTTTGCCCAACAAGAAACACATTGCTTTGCTCTCTTCATTTTCCTTTTTAATTTCTGCTTTTAAGCCCTTGTGGTCTCTCGACAGTCTTCCCAGTTTTGTCCTTAAAAGTTATTTTTGCACACTGCCCATTCTTGCCAGACCTATTTAGCTACATTTAATAACACTGTCTTGAGGGATGAGTATTTGACTTCTTGCATAATATACCAATACTAATTTCTGTAACACAATAAAACAGTTTATGCTGTGAACAAGACATTGCATGAAATGCCAAATTTACTTGATGTCATTCTACACGTAGCTTTGGGATGAAGCTTTCAGAAAGACTGGTTCTGAATTTATGCTAATCAGAAAAAAAATATGGAAAAGTAGAGTGGTTTTCAAGTATGGTATTATTGGGATAAAAAAAGATATTTATAGAATGGTGTGGGGGGAGGGGGAACTGTGTGTGTGTGTGCGTGTTTATAAGCTTACTTTTAATAACTGAGATAAGCAGAAATCTCACATAGGAACGTGACAACAGTCTCCGTAAGTCAGAAAAGGGGAAAAAGCCCAAGATACAGCCCAAGCTGCACAATGATAAATACCAAAGCACCCTCACTTTAAGGTGGAAGAGAACACACACAGAAGAACAGGGATCAATGATAAGACGTCGGAAGGCCTGCAGGCTCGTCCCAAATCTGCCCCTACTCAGCTACGCGCGCAGCCCATGCACCTTGGTTTCTTCACCTATAAAACTGGAAGAGTGCTACAGATGATCTCCCTAACTTCTTTCCATCTCGACAATTTGGTTTCTAGAATTCTTATGTGTCCCTGGGCCTGGATACAAAGAAATCACTGATTTATTTCCTGTTGCTTACCTTATCTTCATTCCTTTAGTTCTTGTGAAAAAAAAAAAGAAAAAGTTAAAAGATAAAATGAGACATATTGAGGAAGTATTTGAGTCCTACAACTGCATTTAAAAAAAGAGCAAACATTAGAAATGTTACTCCTTGGGGTTATATTCATTCTAAAACAAAATACAGAAGAATGGGAAAAGTCACAAGCACATAAAATAATGGCTCTGGCAATACTATTAAATAGCAGTAATCCCCGGATCAGACATTGCCTAACAAATGCACTCTGTCTGGAGAAGCTGAGAGCCCAAAACAATACTAGAATTCTTTTCCAGATTGTCATCAAGTACAGATTACACTCTGTCATTTAAAAACAAAACAAAACAAAAAACAGTTTAAAGTAGCTTGTATATGTACAGAAGTCAAATGCTAGGCAATATTTATTCCCCATTAATGTCCTTTTCTTTTTTTACTTTAACTTTTAAAATATTTTATTCATTGACTATATATAGAGAGAGGGAGCAAGAGAAACATTTATCTCTTGCTCCATCTCTCTATGCACTCATTGGTTGCTTCTTGCCCCAACCAGAGATGAAACCCCCCAACCTTGGTGCATCGACACGATACTCCAACCAAGTGAGCTTCCCAACCAGGGCACTAATGTCCTTTTCTATTTAGCAATTTCCATTACTTACGTTTCAATTTCCTAACATAAAAACTGAGGAGCAAAAAGATATGCAACCCAAATGTTACTTTATACATTCTGTATACCTTTAGAAATCAAGGTAATCAGCTATGTTACCATAAAGCTACTGTCCATGGCTTCTCTACGGGATCCATAAACCAGATCAAACTCACTGGCCAGAGTCAGCTCCATTCATTCTACAGAGTTTCCTCTGAATTTATAAATAAGTTTATGCTTTCTAAGAGAAGCTATCAAGTTGACTAATAAAAGAAATAAGATTAAGATTATTCAAACATCCTAAAAGTAAATTGTGAAAGCCCATGGCAATATTCTTTGGTTGAGCACTCTTTGACGGCCTGTGATTCCATAGCCACATGTACCTTATTCATCTCCAACACGCCCACTGAGCTAATATCATCAATATATACTTCTCTATAGCCCTACAGATGGACATAATGGATTCTTTATGAATCATCCTGTTTAGATGGAAAAAATCATTTTACATGTAGACTCCAACAAAAGAGTTTAAAATGTGAGCTCTTTTCTCATAACATGAAGTCCATCAGTGTACTAGCGTCACTCCACCAGGCCAAGGCTGAGCCGATTTAAATAATGCTGGTTAGACATGGTATGACCTCAGTGAGAAGACACAAATGCTTCGTTACCAGTGATTCCATGTAAACCCAATGTACCAGAAGTTGGGAGTCCCTGACATGAGAACAGCCATTAATGGGCTGTGTATCCTTGGGTACGTTGCCTTATCCCAGGGCCCTCACTGTCTCAGCTATAAAATGAGGTGCTTTCTAAGGTCCTTATCTGATCCAAAGTTGTGATTCTAACTTTTAAAAAAAGGAATCAAAATACTCAGTAGTAAAAAAATAAAAAAGCAAAGCACATAATAAACTACTTTCAGCTATGGCAGGCTATTTTGCAGCAGGATTCATTTGCTAAAAACATCTAGAAAAAAATGGATTTAAAAACCCATTTAAAGGCAATGGAGTGGTTTCATGGCATTCGAGACTTAAGGGACCAAAGAACCTGGACAAAGGGAAACTCAATGAGGTGAGTCTGACATCCTCTGCAGAAATATTCCCATCTGAAAAGGTTATGGGAAAAAGGTTGAGAGGTCAAGTATAAAGTGGCTATTATGAAGCACTGAAACTTGGCAGGGCTTTCGGCAGTCACTTGGGACTAAGGAGATAAAAACTGAAGCTCAGGACTACCAAGAAAGTCAAGATTTAACTGATATTACAGAAAAGTGAACCCAAGAGTGTGAGCCATCTTCACTGTCAAGACAGTCACTATATTATAACTAGCATATACCTAAAGAAGAAGTAGAAAGTAACTGCAATAAACCATGTTATTAGTATTCCCATGGTACAGGTGAGATAAAAACTGAAGTTCAATGCACGCCGTAGTGGCGGGGCCTGGTTAAGTATAATATCTCAAGGGCTTAAAGATGGGACTGTTGAAAGACTACAGCCTAGAAGTAAGGTTGAACCAGAAACTGATCTGATGAAACCCAGCTCTGAAGTATCTCATTCTTGACTGACTTAGGATGATCTACTCTTGCTCTAAATGCTTACCAGATATTAAAGAAAATTCTATCTGGAGGAAGACAATATCATTGCGCTCTCTTACTATGTCCATGCATAATGGCAAGCATTCAATTAAAAAATGGAACCAGGCACAAGAAAAACAGGACCAAGAGAAAAAAGTGGAAAATAGAAACAGACCCATGAATTATTAGATATGAAATTTAAAATATTCGTAATTAATATGTTCAAAAAATACTAAGATGGAGAATTCCAACTGAGAACTGAAACCTATAAAAATCAAACTGATATTCTAGAAAAATAAAATGACTGAAATGAAGAATGTGATATATAGGCTTAATAGCAAGTTAGCTAAAAAGAGAATATGTGTGATCTAAAATATAGGATAGAAAAAATATGGTGAAATACACAGAGATAAAAAGGATGGAAAATACAGTGTAAAGCATAAGGGACAGAGGAAATATGATGAAAGGCATAACTTACATGCAACTGGGGTCCCAGGAGAACAGAAAAACATGGGATAGAAGCAATATTTGAAGAGACAGGAGCTAAGAATGTTCCAATACTGATGAAAGCATCAAGCCACAGATTTGAGAAGCTCAGCAAGCCTCACACAGAATAAATACAAAGCAAACCACATGTAGGCAGTTTCATAGTAAAAGTGCAGAAAACCAAAGACAAAAAATAAAAAGCATGATGTGGGGGAAAGACATCTTCAAAGGATCAATAATAATACTGAGGCAGACTTCCGGTCCGAGATGGCAGTGTTAGAAGACCCTGAACTCTCACCTCTTCCCACTGACACACCAAATCCATACTTACACATAGAGCAACACCACCTGAAGAAGAACTGAGGACTGACTGAACAGCTTCTGCAAAAACAAACCAACAAGAAAGAGACCACACAGAAAGGGTAGGAAAGACAGGGACACGGTGTCACGGAACCCCCACCCCAGTGCACTGACCGGGTGGGGAAGAAGCACACAGGAGCCTTGTGCAGGCACAGCCATAATGGGGCGCAGAGAAAAACAGTGGTTTAAAGGGTACCTAGGCTATACAAGAACGAAATACATTTACTAACCCTAGAGAGCATCTGCCCAGCAGGAGGTGAGCTCCGCGAACTCTCTCCAGGGTCAGAGCCACCCGAGAGTGCCACTTGTTGTGTTCCCCTTCCACCTTGACTGCACAGGCAGTAGCTTGGTCAACATGCTCCAGCGGGCCAGCCACAGGCGTTCCAGTGCGCCCCGGTCCCCAGGCCCACACCAGCCTCTGCAGCTTTCTTCAGGACTGCCCAAGGCTTGCACACACTCTAGCTGCAGCTCCTGCTCCAGTTCAGCTTGCATCTGGACTTCCCATAGTCCACACACGCTTCAGCTACAACTCCGGTCTCCAGTGGGGCTTGCCACTGGGCCTCTCTGTGCCCACAGCCTACGCCAAGTGAAGCTTCATCTGGCCTGCCAAGGCAGCCTCTGAGAGGCTTGCCCTCAGAACTTCCCATGACCTGTACCCAATACCGCTACAACCAGCCCACTAAGGTAGCCAGGAAGTGCCCCCAAGAGATCCCACAGCCAGCGCCTACTTTAGCTCCAGCTATAGGCACCTGTGGGCTGCTCCCTTCTCTCAGGCTGAACCTGCTTCAACTGCAGGACTGAGCCGCAGTGTGGCTAGCCCCGGGGTTACCTGAGGACTGAGCCAGCTCTAACTACTATTCCAACTGACCTGCCACGGCAGCCCCAGCACAGCATGCCCGTGGGACTCCCTACAGCCCATGCCAACTCCAGCACCAGCTGGTCTATCAAAGGCACCCAGCACATACAGTTTACAAGCGGAAGCTCCTATACTAGGCTACTTCTTCAAAACCAGGAGTGGTTGCTATTTCATCTATTTCGCAGAAACAAACACAAAAAGAGACAGCCAAAATAAGGGGACAGACGAATATGTTCCTAAAAACAATAGGACTAAACCCCAGAAAAAGAACTAAATGAAACAGCAACAAGCAATCTACCAGATAAAGAATTCAAAACGTTTGTTATAAAGATGCTCAATGAACTTGGGAGAAGAATAGATGAATTTAGTGAGGACTTCAATAGACAGACAGTATTAAAAAGAGCCAAATAGAAATGAAGAATACAATAACTGAAATAAAGAATACACCAGAGGGCCCTGGCTGGATAGCTCAGCTGGTTAGAGCATCAACCCAATATGCCAAGGTTGTGGGTTTGATCCCCAATCAGGGCACATTCAAGAATCAACCAATGAATGCATAAATAGGTGGAACAACAGATCAATGTTTCTCTTTCTTCCCCTTTCCTTTTTCTCTCCTTAAAAATCAGTAAAAATGAAAAGTAAAAAATACCCTAGAGAGATCAACAGATTCGATGATTAGGTGATACAGAAGACCAAATCAGTGACCTGAAAGACAAGGCAATATAAATAACCCAATCAGAAAAAAACAAAGAAAAAAATTTCTAAATGAGAATAGTTTAAGAGGCCTCTGAAACAACAGTGTACCAATATTCATAACAGGGATCCCAGAAGGGGAAGAGAGAAAGACACAGAAACCTATTTGAAGAGATAATGGCTAAAAACTTTCCTAACCTGGTAAAGGAAACAGACATCCAAGTCGACAAAGTACAGGGTCCCCAACAAGATTAACCCATTGAGGTCCACAGCAAGACACATCATAATTAAAATGCCAAAAGTTTAAAAAAAAAAGAGAGAGAGAGAGAGAAAAAATCTTAAAAGCAGCAAGAGAGAAGCAGCCACTTGCTTACTAAGGAAAACCCAGAAGGCTATCAACTGATTTTTCAGCAGAAACTCTGCAGGTCAGAACGGAATGGCAGTAATGAAAGGAAAAACCTACAATCAAGAACATTCCACCCAGCAAGGTTATCATTCAGACTAAAGAAGAGATAGTTTCCCAGAAAAGCAAAAGTTAAAGGAGTTCACCACCATTAAACTGGCTCTATAAGAAATGTTAAAGAGACTTCTTTAAGTAGAAAAGAAATGGCCAAAACTAAAAATAAGAAAATGTAGGGAAAATATAATCTCATCGATAATGGCAAACATTTAGTAAAAGTAGTGGATCAACCAATGATAAAGCTACTATTAAAGTTAAAAGACAAAAGCAGTAAGATCAGAATCAACTACAATAATAAACTGGTACACACACACACGAAAAAAAGATCTAAAACATGATGCTGAAAACATAAATGTGGGGGGGTGGGCAAAAAATGTAGTGCTTTATAATACATTTGATTGTAAGCAGTCATCAACTTTAAATAGACTGCTATGAACTTAGCTTGTTATCTGTGACTCTAAAGATAACCAAAAACCTATAATAGATATACAAAATAAATAAATAAATAGATAGATAGATAGATAGATAGATAGATAGATAGAAAGGAACCAAAAAATAGATAGATAGATAGATAGAAAGGAACCAAAAAATACCACTACAGAAAGGTAACAATGTAAAAGAAAGCAAGACGAGAAGAATGGAACAGAAAAGAACTACAAAACAAGCTGTAAACAATAAATAAAATGGCTATAACTACATTTCTATTAATAATTAGTTTAAATGTAAATGGATTAAATGCACCAATCAAAAGGCATAGGGTGGCTGAATGACTGAAAAAATAATACCCATACATATGCTGCCTGCAGGAGACTCATTTCAGATCAAAAGAGACACACAGACTAAAAGTGAAGACATGGAAACAACTATTTCATGCAGATGGAAACAAAAAGAAAGCTGGGGTAGCAATACATACATCAGGCAAAGGACTTTAAAACAAAGACTGTAACAAGAGACAAAACAAGGGAATTACGTAATGATAAAGAAATCAATCCAACAAGTAACTTGTAAATATCTATGCCTACAACACAGGAGTACCTAAATACGTAAAGTAAATAATAACAGACATATATGGAGAGATCAAGAGAAATACAGTAATCATAGGGTTCTTCAACACTCTACTTAAACCAATGGATAAATCATCCAGACAGAAAATCAACAAGGAAGCAGTGGCCTTAAATAATACATTAGAGCAAATGAACTTAATAGGTATTTTAGAACACTTTGCCCACCAAAAAACAGCAGAATACACATTCTTTCCCAGTGTACATAAAACGTTTTCAAGGACAGACCACATGTTAGGCCACAAAACATGCTTCAATAAATTGAAGAAGACTGAAATCATATCAAGCATCTTCTCTGACCACCGTAGTATAAAACCAGAAATCAAATGCAAGAAGAAAATGGAAAAACAACACATAGAGGCTAAACAGCATGCTACTAAAAAATCAGTGGGTTCACAAAGAAATAAAGAGGGAAATTAAAAAAATTTTTGAGACAAATGGAAACATAATGACCCAAAATCTATGGGACACAGCAAAAGCTACCCTAAGAGCAAAATTCAGAGCGACACAGGCCCACCGCAAGAAAGAAGAAAAATCTCAAATAAACATTCTAACCTTACACCTAAAGAATTAGAAAAAGAAGAACAAACACAGTCCAAAGTGTGTATAAGGAAGAAAGCAATAAAGATCAGAGAGGAAAAAATGATATAGAGATTTAAAAAATTAGAAAAGATCAATGAAACTAAGAGCTAGTTCTTTAAAAAAAAAAAATTGATAAGCTTTAAGACAGACTCACCAAGAAAAAAAGAGGCAAAGCCCGAATAAGTAAAATCAGAAATGAAAGAGGAGAAATGATAACTGATACTACAGAAATACAAATGATGATAAGAGACACGCTGAACAATTATACACCAACAAACTGGACAAATCTAGAAGAAATGGAAAAATTCCTAAAAATGTACACTTTTCCAAGACTGAATAAGAAGGAAACAGAAATCTAAGGAGACTAATAACTAGTTACCAAATTGAATCAGTAAGCAAAACACTCCAAACAAACAAAAGTTCAGGGTCAGATGATTTCACAGATGAATTCTACTAAACTTTCAAAGGAGAATTAATACTTATTTCTCCTAAAATATTCCAAGAAACTGAAAAGAAGATACTGCTTCCTAACTCATTCTACAAGGCCATCATTATCCTGATACCAAAACCAGACAAAGACACTACCCCCAAAAAAACCAAAAACAAGATAGGCCAATATACCTATAAACATATAAGGTCTATC
>PVJD01012477.1:0-39481 GCA_004026545.1 Mormoops blainvillei | reverse complement strand
TCTGCCCCACTCCAGCCTCGCCCCAGTTTCCCCAGTGCTTCTGGGGAACTTCACAGCTAGAACGCAGGCCACAGGGAATTTGTGAGACTTTCCTTGTCTTTGTGTCTCCAGTTCATCTTTTCTCCAGAGCCCACATCTACTCTCCTTCCTTAGAACCAGGGGTCCCTCAGCCCCATTTGCTTTTTCTATCTTGGATACCCCAGGGGCCAAGCAGTCCTCCATCTAGTCACACCAAAGGCAAAAAGCCTGGCTACCTCCCCCTTGGCACGTGAGGTCCCCACTCCCCTCCTCTATGTTTCTGCCCAGCTTTGCTTTTCTTGGAGATTTCAAGGCAGCAGAGGGTAGGGAGGGGAGGGGAGGGGGCGGCCTGTGTTCCGTGTAGGCAGCTGCCCGACTAGGCCCTGACTGCTATAACCAAGACCAGGACCCCAGCCCTTCTGCCTATTAACAACCCCCCTACCCCTTGATCTTTCAAAGGCAGCTAATTGCTAGCAAATCCCCCTAGTTCCAGGCCTCTTTCCCCTCTGTTTCTTTGTTAGAAGTTTTTGTGGAGCTGAAACCCAACCTCCATTTGTCTGGGTTTCCATTTAGTTTAGTTGGACTCTCAGAGCTTCCTGTTTGTTGTTTTGTGTTTCAAATGAAAAGCAAGTTTACCCTCAGAGTTATGCTTTTCCAAAGAGGCTAGTGTGCTTTTTCTTTTTTAATGTTTCAGGTTCTAAGTGAAGTGAGTTGGGGAGGGGTTAGGAGTGGTAGTAACCAAGGTTTAGAACATGGTGAGTTACCTCTGGTCTCCTATCCCCAGCACAGAGCTGGGAGTTGGATAGGGGGCAGGGAGAGAGGATTTCTATTCACCTTTAATATATTTTTACAAAAAAGCAAACAATTTAAAAACAAGCCCACTGCTTCTGTACATGTTTAAATATATTTTTAGAAGTGGGTAGGATTGTGAATTTCTGATGCAGGGCCTTTTTATAAACAGGTTAGAATAGCATCATACAGACTTCTCTTGGTCCCCCCCTCCGTTTTTTTCTTATGTTGTGTTACTAATGTAATTTATATTTTTTTTTAGGTCCTCCCTTTCCTATAGAGATAAAAGTGATTTATCTTGGCAATTGCTTTGGTTGGTATTCTTTTTGTGGTGGTGGTGGCGGCGGTGGGTCCAGGAATGTCACCTCCCCTTTACTTTCTCTCTGCCTCTCGCTCCCATCAAGTCAGAACTTCCTTGTTGCCCAACTATATAATCAAGGTGGGGTGAAGACAAGATCCCTGCCCTCACGAGAGACCCAGTTCACACACCACAAACAGATACGCAGAAGGACAGTGAGCAGAAAAGAAAGGGCACAACAACCCGAAGGGGCCTAACACGTTTGCTGGGAAGGATTTCCATAGTAGTGACACCTGTACCTTTTTGTGCGAATGGGCAGTTTTGGATTCTCCCTCTCACTCCCTCTTTCTCCCTCTCTCTCTCACTCCTCCAGGCTGAACTTAATTACAGTGTTTAGGGCCAGTGCAAAGGGTAGAATATAATTATTAGCGCTAACGTATCATCCCAGACCCTGCTCTTAGTGTTCTATATATATTGATTTATTTCATCCTCACCAACATACTCATCCTACTGATGAAGAAAGAGAGGCCAAAAAACTCATCATACATCATAAGTGGCGGGGCCAGCCTGGTTTCAAAGTCTGTGTTGTCAACACAGTTCTACCACCTCTCATTGATAACCACTATCATTTATCAAGTGCCTTCTCTGTGCTGGGCATGGGGCTAGGGGTTTCAGTTGGGATATTTCATTTAATCCTCACTGACAACTCTGGGAGGTAGTTAATGGCCTATTTTACAGTGAAGGCGGCTGAAGTTTGTCAGTGGTTTTTCACAGCAAGATCTGGCGGACTCCAAAACTCATGTTCTTTCTCCCCACCATGTTAGAAAATCTTTTGTAACTCAGTGACCCAACAGGTGTTTACTGAGCGCCTGTCTTATGAGAGATGTGGCACTGAGAGTTGTGCCCTGAGGAGAGCCCCTGGAGTGATGTTGGGAGCCTGAGTTCCAGATTTACACCAGCCTGACTCTGTGAACCCGGGAAGGGCTGCTTACTGTCCGAGGGTCACTGTAAAAGGAGTTCGAACCCAATCAGGATTTCCTCGTCCGGGAGACTCCGCTTCTGTGTGTCTGGGGCGAGGCTCTCTGGGTTTGACACCTACTGGCTAAATGACCTCCAGCCCTCCCAATCTGAATCTTGGCATTAGGCAGGGTTTGGATACAGAAGGTTCTTGTCTCTGGCAGGGGGATTGTCTCCTGATAAAAAGGCAACAGGTAAGAGGCGGGGGCATTTCAGAGCCCTTAACAGGAACGGTGGGCTGGATTCTCTTCCGTCACCAACTCTCACCACCCTCTTCCCCAGTGAGGGGCCGAAGCAGTGTCACCAGCCTCAGTTTAGAGGATAAGCTAGAGTCTTGGCGACCTTACTCCTCATCCAGGCAGGAAGTGCTAGCACATCAGAGGCTCCTGTCTAAAAATTGGAAGGAGAGCCCTGACTGGTGTGGCTCAGTTTATTGGGCATCGTCCTGCAAACCAAAAGGTCACTAGTTCGATTCCTGGTCAGGGTACATGTCTGGGTTGTGAGTTTGGTCCCCAATCGGGGCCACTATGGAAGGCAGCAGATCGATATTCTCTCCCTCTCTCCCTCTCTTTCCCTTTCTGTAAAAATAAAAATGAATTTAAAAATTACAAAAATCGGAAGGAGAACAAAGACACCAAACTTCAGTCTTCTATCTGTCCAATATGGAGTAGAAAAGTGCACAGGGCTTGTCACTAAGACCTCACCTTCTCAATAATTAAACAAGTAATTTGGGGGAGATAATTTGTCCAGGTCTCAGTTTCTACATCTGCGAAATGGAACTATTTCAACTATGAATCTCTTTAGAAGACAGCAAGTGTTGGAGGATGAATCACCCCTGGATTCCTGAACTGTGTCCCCTAACTCTGACCTGTCCTGTGTACGGATCCCACATTTTCACTTGCTCACGTAGCGTTCCCTGCCGCAAGTACACAGGCCCCTCTCTTTCTACCGGGACCCTGTTCGTGCCAAGCTGACTGAAAAGGCGCTTGCCCTCCAGTCAGCTGAGTGAAGGAGAAGAGCACCATGCAGGACAGTGTGGTGTCAGAGATGAGCCTGGGATACTGGTCAGGCAGTCTGTCCCCGGGAAGCAGGGAGTTCAGTCAGGCTTCCTGTTGGGGGTGATGTCTGAGCTGAATCATGAAAAGTAATTACCTAGATAGGTAGATAACAATGGGAAGAGTATTCCAAGTCAAGGCAATAGCATTAATTTAAAAATTTGGGGTGAGGGAAACCCATGTGTGTATAAGACAAATAATTTAGTATAACTGCGCCAGTGACCTCCTCCTGAGGGAACACATGCAGAATCTCCAAAAGGGAATCTTTAGTTCGAGTAGGCATACAATCAAAACTGATTAGCTTGTAGGCATAGTATTTATTTTAAAACCTCAGATAATGGAGGATATGTAATTTTGATGTTTGTCAAAAGACTTAACTGTATCCCGTGAATGACAGAGAACCATTAATGGGTTTTGAGCAGAAAATGGCATGACCCAGCTTGCTTTCTGAAAGATCCCTTTGCCAGTCAAAGGAGTGGATTAGGGGGGAGAGAGATTGAGCTGGGGAGATCAGTGAGGAAGTTACTGAAGGATGGATGAGGAGGGCACCATCTCATCTAATGCCCCATTCAGTGGTACTTCCCTAAAGAAACCTTCACCCAACTCTCCAGTCCTAACCTTTTTCTGGATTCCTACAACTCAAAGGGTGAAAATCCCAGGCCATTCCCAGGAGACAGAACAATGGAGTTGGCCATTCATACAACCCAAGAGACAAAAGTTGCACCCCTCTATCCCATTTTCAGGTTTTTATCTCAAAATAACTCACCTTTCCAGACCCTCTGTTTCCCCAAAGGACCACAACATAATGCCAACACTCACCAATGAATGTGGCAAGAGATATGCAATACCAATTTTATATTATCCTTAGGAGTCTACCAAGTCTCCCTTGCATTTTATTTCATTGCATTCCACATACATAACCTTTCAAGGTTATCTTCCCAAAGTCTTGTTTTCACCTTTCCCTCCTGCTTAAGAACATCTAAGGCTTCCCACTGCGTTATCATATCTTCTGGCTTTTAAGGCTTTCCAACCTGGAGACGATGGGTGGTGATTGAAAAAGGATGTGTCTGGGAGTTGAGAAGATCAGTGACTCAGTTTCAGCTCTGACACCTATGTGATCTTGAGCTGGCTACATATTTTCTTGATTCTGTATTTTGTCATCTGTGAAATGAAGATATAATCCCTACTTCATAGGTTCATTGGGAGCATTATAGCATCTGCTGTCTCTAAAGAACTTCAGTGTCTGGCACTCTGGTGATCAGTGAATCTATTTTAATTTTTTTTCAGTTAATATTTGCCCAGTGAGGCCTATAATCTCATTAAGACTACAGAGAAAGTAAGCCTTTGAAGGAATGGAGAGAATATTTCAAACCAGGGCAGGATATTGAGTTGGAGGAAGATGCCAGAATATCATCTATGCCAATTCAATATCATCAATTCAATTTTACAGTGGTTTATCAAAGCCTCTTTTGTGTCAGGCCCTGTGTATGCCATCAGAGGGCTTGATCCTCAAGGAGCATGTAGTTTAGTACCCAGACCTGGAAATCCAAGTACAGCATGCTGGGATAAATACAGTAAGTCCTCACAACATTGTTGATAGGTTCTGTGACTTTAAGCAAAATGATGTATAAGGAAACCAATTTTACTATAGGCTAATGGATAAAAACAAAAGTTCCCATAACAACTCATCAGCATTATAATGAAACAACATTGAAACAAACATTATTTGAGGGCATACTTACAAAGAAGTATGGGGTGCTGTGGGAAGCATGCGGGAAGGTGACTGGACCCAGCCTGAGGAGCAGAAAAGACTTCTTTCTAGGAAGCAGCAACACTTGAGTGGGATGCTAAAGGACATTCACCAGGAAAGGGAAGGCAGAGGGTGAGTTGGAATAGAGCATTCAAAGCAAAAGGAACAGCATAAGCAAAAGTAAAAAGTTGAAGCAGCCTGGTGTGTGGGTGGAACTACCAGCCCTTGAATTGGGCGGGTGCACAGGGTAGAGTAAGAAAGCAAGTGTTGGAGGACGAAGCTGAAAAGGCTGGCGGGAACCCAATCGCGGAGGTACAATTTATGTTTCAAAATGTTTTCTGGTGATCTTTAGGGTGCGGAGAGAGAAGTGGATTAGGGTGAAGGCCTGTGTGAAGGTTGCAAGATTCCAGTGAGATGAGATGAGGTCTAAACAGGGCAGTGGCTGTGAAGATAGCAGAGATGTTAACCCACACCCCCTCCTTTTTCCTGACATGTTACTATAGACAGTTTCACACAGTAAAAAAAAAAAAAAGTCAAACTAATCATACCATGAACACTCATATGTCCACCGTCTAGATTCTACAATTAGTGTGTTACTATACTTGCTTTGTCACACATATCTATTCATCCGTCAGTCCCTCCATCAATCCATCTTATTTTTATGCATTTCAAAGTTAGATATCTGTGCACATCCCCTTAAACACTTCTGCATGCATGCCATTAACTAGAGTTCAGTGTATGTTTTGACAATTTCTAACTAAAATATCCATAGAATGAAATGCACATATCTTAAGAGTATAATTTCATGTGCTTTGATAACTGTATAAGGTCTGTCTAGAAGGTATCCAGCCATGTAATATGAAAAATGGGGACATTTATAGAAGACAATAGAAGATACAAGAAACATTGTACACAGGACAATGATGCCTCAGTCCCCTTCGAAGTAGGCACCTTGGGGCCTCACATAGTTCTCCCAGTCACCATCAGCTGCCCCATTGACGAGATTCCTGAATCTCATCAATGGTCTGAAATCTCTTCCCTTTCAAAGGTGATTTTATTTTATTTTATTTTATTTTACATTTTTATTGTTATTCTATTACAGTTGTCCCAATTTTCCTTCCTTTGTCAACCTCCCCCCAGCACACCCCCCGCTTCCCCAGTCAATCCCCACACCCTTGTCCATGTCCATGGGTCATTCATACATTTTCTTTGACTAGTCCTGTCTCCTCCTTTTCACCATTCTCCCTCTCCTTCCTCCCCTCTGGTTGCTGTCACTCTGTTCCATGCCTCCATGCCTCTGGTTCTATTTTGCTCATTAGTTTACTTTGTTCATTAGATTCCTCTTGTAGGTGAGATCACATGGTATTTGTCTTTTACCTCCTGGCTAATTGCACTTAGCACAATGCTCTCCAGTTCCATCCATGCTGTCGAGAAAGGTATAAGTTCCTTCTTTCTTTCTGCGGCGTAGTATTCTCTTGTGTACATGTACTACAGTTTTTTGATCCACTCATTTACTGATGGGCACTGAGACTGTTTCCAGCACTTGGCTTTGATAAATAGTGCTGCTATGAACATTAGGGTGCATAAGCTCTTTCGAAGTGGTGATTTGGGATTCTTAGGGTACCTTTCTAGCAGTGGGTCAAAGGCTGTTCCACTTTTAGCTTTTTGAGGAAATTCCATACTGTTTTCCACAGTGGCTGCATCAGTCTGCATTCCCACCAACAGTGCAGTAGGGTTCTCTTTTCTCCACGTCCTTGCCAGCACTTGTTGTTTGTTCATTTATTAATGACAGCCATCCTGACAGGTGTGAGGTGATATCTCATTGTGGCTTTAATTTGCATCTCTCTGATGGCTAGTGATGCTGAACATCCTTTCGTGTGTCTCTGGGCCCTGTGTATGTCCTCCTTGGAGAAGTGTCTATTCAGGTCCTTTGCCCATTTTTTTAATTGATTTGTTTGTCTTCCTGGTGTTGAGTCGGATGAGTTCTTTATATATTTTGGAGATCAAACCCTTGTCCAATGTATCATTGGCAAATATGTTCTTCTGTATGGTCAGTTCTCTTTTCAATTTGATGTTGGTCTCTTTAGCCATGCAGAAGCCTTTTAATTTGATATAGTCCCATTTGTTTATTTTTCATTTATTTCCCTTGCCCTAGGAGATATATCAGCAAAAATATTGCTATGTGGGATATCTGAAACTTTACTGCCTATGTTTTTCTCTAGGACTTTTATGGTGTCATGACTTATATTTAAGTCTTTTCTCCATTTTGAGGTTATTCTGGTGTATGGTGTAGGTTGGTGGTCTAGTTTCATATTTTTGCATGTACCAGTCCAGTTCTCCCAACATCATTTATTGAAAATACTATTTTTACTCCATTGTATACTCATGCCCCCTCAAAGGTGACTTTAGTTTTGGGAAAAGCCAGAAGTCACAGGGCACCAAATCTGGGCTGTAGGGGGCTGAATCACATGGGTGATTTGATGTTTCGTCAAAAAACCCTGCACAAGATGTGATGCATGAGTGGGCGCATTGTTGTGATAAAGCTGCCAGTCACCAGTTGCCCATAGCTGGGGCCTTCTGATTCATCTGAATAGTTTCCACAGAGGAATGTTCAAGCTTAATGCAAAATTTGATGCAGAGTCATTGCTCTACTCAGTCATTTTGAATACGATGACCACACAGTACACAGGATCACTCAACGACATCTACCGCCCCCACTGACTAGTACAGTGAAGTTGTCATTGGTCACCCGTGCACATTCCAGTCCACTTTCCTTGGCTGCCAGGTTACATCAATGCTGTGCAAACCATTCTCGTTATATTAACAATGGCTGGACATTTTCCGGACAGACCTATACCTGTGCAACCCATACCTCTATAAGGTACAGAACATTGTCGTCAACCCAGAAAGTTCCCATGTGTTTCTTCACAGACAGTCCCAGCCCTTCCCCCTTCCAGAGTAGGCCTTGAGTTTGAAAAGGTAGGATTTGGAATGTGTGAAAAGTAAAGTCATAGAGGCAAGTAAACATGGGGGTGCAAAAGCATTAGTAAGAGCTTGAATGGATGCCTTTTAGTCTCCCTTATGTCATCCTACTGAGCCTCATCTTTATGGGTCAGAGTATAAGACAAAGTAGAGAAGAGTCAAGCGCCCTTGGGAACTAAAAATCTTGTGGGGAAAACAGAATGTAACACTGAACGTCACAATTCAGTGTAAAAAATACTGAATGTTGCATTGCATGAGTGTCAGTGCTATAATAGGAAAGAATGGAAAATCAGGTAAAACAACACAAAAGTGTCCCATGAGTATGGGATGTGAGAGAGAGAGAGAGAGAGAGAGAGAGAGAGAGAGAGAGAGAAAATGAGGGGGAAGGGAGAGTGAGAGGGAAAGGGAGGGGCGAGGAAAAGTGGTAAGGTGAATAACTTAGACTTGGGACTGGAGGAGGTCAAAGGAAAAAGGGAGAAAGATCATTAAGCAGCCATGAAAAATTTTCTGGAGGTAAGAGGAGTTGTCTTGAAGGATGCTGATTTTAATAATAAGTGTGGTAGACAAAAATACTTAAAGTAGAAAATAACAGTAGCATATGACATTGGCTCATGTAATTGAAAAGTCTAGAAGTCTGGATTTTAAGCAAAGTTTAATTAGAGCTTTGGTTCCGATGATCTCAGCTCTGCCTTTGTGTGAGTGTGTGTGTGTGTGTGTGTGTGTGTGTGTGTGTGTGTGTGTTAGCTTTGTATTCAGGATACTTCATGGTTATAGGATGGCTGCAGTCAGCACAATGCTTCCTCTTGTGTGTACTTGCCATCTGAACATCCTTTTAGGCTAGTGCCTGTTCAAATCTTTTGATATTTTTAAATGAGTTGTTTGTTTTACAGCTGAACTTTGAGAGCTTTTTATATATTTAAGGATACAAATTCTTTGTTGGATAAGTGATACGCAAATATTTTCTCCCAGTCTATAGCTTTTTTTCTCCCAGTCTATAGCAATATCTTTCACAGAGCAAGTTTTTAACTTTGATAAATTTCAATTTATCAGTTTTATTTATATTATGGATTATCATGTTTAAGTATTCTTTGACTACCCCTAGGTCATGAAAATGTTATCTTCTAAAAGTTTTATAGTTTTATGTTTTACATTTAGATCTTTGATTCATTTTGAGATAATTTTTGTTTACTGTAAGAAGTTTAGGTCAGGGCTTTAAAAAAAAATTTTTTTTTTTGCCTATGGAATGTCCAAACGTACAAACATCACTTGTAGACAAAAACAAAACCTGTCTTCTCTATTGAATTGCCTTTGCTCCTTTGTCAAAACTCAGGTAAGCTGTATTAGTATGAGTCTAATTCTGGAATCACTGTTCTATTCCATTGATCTTATGTTTCTATACTTCCACGAATACCACACTGTTTTGATTACTGTAGCTATACCAAATAGAGTGACTCCTCCTACTTTATTCTTCTTTTTTAAGATCGGTTAACTATTCTAGGGCCTGTGTCTTTTCATATAAATTTTAGAATAATCTTTTCTGTGCCTACCCATAACTTGCTGGTATTTTGAAAGGAATTGCATTAAATCTATAGATCAATTCAGAGATAACTGACATGCTTAGGGTTTAAAAATATTTTCAGATTTTATAAAATATTTAATGAAAGTATAAGATACATACAGAGAAAGACACAAACTCTAAATGTACAGATTGAGGAATTATCACAAAGTAAACACATTTGTGTAATTATTACCCAGTTCCAGAAATAAAATGAGTAACAAGTAGTGGATTGAGTCATAACACAAAAGAGATATGAGATGAACTCATGGGCCCACTTGGGATGAGGAGGCCATTATAGAGCTATACCCCCAGGGAAAGGGACTAGAAAAGAGCCTTCCTGTTGGTATACGGGCATAGTGAGGAAACTTGTCTATCTTGACCTGGGCCTTGGATAGGGGACAAAATTCTCCCCTTTACCAATTCTTAACCGTGTAATAACTGAGCTTTACATGAGTTTGTGGTTCAAACCTGTACTATTTATATGGTCCCAGAAACTACAGCTTGTGAAATTAACAGAAAAATTGATCTCTCTGGGGCATCCGGCAAAAGCAAATACTAAAACTGTCAGTATTAACATGCATGCAAGCCAGGATGAACAGGATTTTCATTAATAAAACCCAATTGAACATGAACAAAATAATTCACAATAAACAAGAGTCAACAAGCACAAGCAGTAGGATTAAGCATCCATGAACAGATTATAGAAGATTCTAATAGAGTTAATAAAAATGAGTATGTTACATGGACAATGGGGTGGGGATTGACTGTGGGAGTGGGGGTGGGGCAGGAGAGGGCAACGGGGAAAAAGGTGGAACAACTGTAATTGAACAACAATAAAAATAATAAGAAATAATGAGTATGTTAAAATTAAGGACATAAAGGAAGAAATTAAAAACAGAAAATAAGGTACTATTAAAAAAAAGAATATTTGAAAAAAGAACCAAAGCAGACTTCTGGAAATAAAAAAATGCAGTAATTGAAATTAAAAACTCAGTGAATGAGTTAAAAAGAGATTAGACACTGTTGAAAAGAAAATTTAACTGGAGACAGATTTTAGAACATTACTGAACAAATAGCACTTAGAGTTAAAGAGAGGAAAGAGTCTAGAGTATGTGGTGGACAGAATGAAAATGTCTCACAAATAAGCCCTGGCTGGTGTGGCTCAGTGGATTGAGTGCTGGCCTGCAAACCAAAGGGTTGCCGGTTCCATTCCCAGTCAGGGCACACGCCTGGGTTGCAGGCCAGGTCCCCAGTGTGGGGTGCGCGAGAGGTAACCACACATTGATGTTGCTCTCCCTCTCTTTGCCCCTCCCTTCCCCTCTCTAAAAATAAATAAAACCTTTTTTAAAAAAAGAAGATGTCTCGCAGATGAATAATTGGAGTTGCAGAGGAATAAATAAGGCTAAAAGAGTGGGGAAGGTATTATACAATGGCCTCTTCAACGTTTGCAGTTGGAAATATATCCAAAATGTAACTGCTGATCTTCCCTCGCCAAACCTGCTTGAAGCTTCAATGGCTTCTATCATATTAGTAGATAGCATCTTCATCCTTCCACTTGCTCAAGTCAAAAACCTTAGGTAATCCTCGATACATCTTTTTCTCTCACACCCCATATCCAACATGTAGGCAAATCCTGTTGGCTTTCCTTCAAAGTATTTCCAGAATCTGATCACTTTTCACCATCCCCACTGCTACCACCTTGACCATAACCATCATCATTTCTCACCTGCAAAATCACAATACCCTCAGACTTCTGGTCAAGATGGCAGCATAGGTAAAAACAGGTCTACTCCTCACAAAACCACATCAAATTACAACTAAACTATAGAACAACCATCTCTCAAAAATGTCAGAAATCGAGTTGAATGGATGATAGCTATAGAATTACAGAAACCACATCTATCCAAACTAGTAGGAGGGGCAGAGACGTGGAATGGGCTGGTCTCACACCCACATGTGGTGAACAAAACTTCAGGAGGAATATCTCAGGAGTGAGGAGTCCCAGCCCCATACCAGGCTCCCAGCTCAGGTTTCCTGTACCAGGAAGATAAATCCCCCAAACTTCTGGCTGCAAAAACCAATGGGGATTGAGTCAGTGGAAGAAACTTCTGGAGTGCCAAGCAGTTCCTCTGAAAGAACCCACACACAGGCTTACTCGGACTCACTCCCTCTGAACTCCAGCACCAGGGTAACAGCTTTAAAGGCCCTAGTGGCAACGGGTAGGAACTGCAGTGTCTAGCATCAAGGAAAGAGCTGGGGGACAGATTATTTTCAGACAGAAAGGCAGGCAGAGGCCATTGTCCCTTTCTGAACCCTGCCCCCCCACAGAGCCACAGAGCCGGCAGGTGAGTGCCATATCTGAGACTCCATCAACCTGGCTAACACTGTTTTGCCCTACCCTGGTGATCCCCTGAGACTCTGTCCCACCCTATTTATGGGTCCATGCAAGCTGTGAACACTGACTTTTCCATATGCATGGCTTGTCTTGACTAATGCTTCACAACTTCCTAAATCCTCTCAGACAATCAACAGCTGGTATCAGTGAGCCCCTAGCCCCTGTATCTCTTGCTAAGTGGCCCCAAGCCCGGCACTAGCAGCAGCCAGCCTAGAGTCACAGCTTGGCTTTACCTGGGAATCTCCAAGCCCAGCACAAGTAGTGGCCATCTCCAATTGCTTTATAGCTCATGCAGGATGGCTCTGGGCAGAACACAGGTGTGGGCTGACCTTGGCTCGCAGTACCTGGAAAACCCCAGAACCTGTGCACCCAGTGGGTAGCTACAGACCACATCAGAACACCACCACCCTGTCCCTGCACAGCTGATCCTCCATGGAGGGTGGAGGTTAGTGGTCAGTGGTCACGGCCGGTCCTTGCAGCTGACTGGCCTGGGTAAATCCATCCAATTAACCTGCCAACAGAAATAAAGGCTCAACTGCAAGAGGAGGGTGTATTCAGCTCACATGAAGGGCACGCCTCAGGTACGTAGCTTAGGTGATAGGGGAGGCTGTGCACAGGACCTATGGAGCACCTACTATATTAGGCCATGCCACCAAGAGAGGGAATCATAGCAGCTCTACCTATACATAGAAACAAACACAGGGAGGCTGTCAAAATAAGGGGATAAGGAAACATGGCTCAAATGAAAGAACAAAATAAAACTCCAGAAAAAGAACTAAATGAAATGGAGATACGTATCTATCAGATGCAGAGTTCCAAACACTGGTTATAAGGATGCTCAAGGAACTTAGTGAGGACTTCAACAGCATAAAAAGATCCAGTCAGAAATGAAGGATACACTAATTGAAATAAAGAACAATTTAATTTACAGGGAAAATACAGTACAGTGGACAAAGCCAAGAATCAAATCAATGATTTGGAACATAAGGAAGCAAAAAACAAGCAATCAGGCAAAACAAGAAGAAAAAGGAATAAAAAAAATGAGGATAGTGTAAGCAGCCTCTGGGATAACTCCAAGCATTCCAACACTTACATCACAGGGGTGCCAGAAGGAGAAGAGAAAGAACAAGAAATTGGAAATCTATTTGAAAATAATAGTGAAAGAAACTTTCTTAATTTGTTGAAGGAAATAGACAAGCAAGTCCAGGAAGCACAGAGAGTCTCAGACAAAACAGATGCAAAGAGGTCCACTCCAAGACACATCATATTTAACATTCCAAAGGTTAAAGATAAAATGAGAATCTTAAAAGCAGCCTGAGAAAAGCAGTTACCTACAGGGGAGTTCCCATAATACTGTCAGCTGATTTCTCAAAAGAAACTTTGCAGACCAGAAGGGATTGGCAAGAAATATCCAAAGCCATGAAAAGCAGGGACCTACAGCCAAGATTGCTCTACCCAGCAAAGATATCGTTTAGAATTGAAGGGCAGATAAAGCACTTCCCAGACAAAGGAAAACTAAAGGAATTCATCATCACCAAATCATTATTGTATGAAATGCTAAAGGGGCTTATTTAAGAAAAAGAAGAAAAGTAAAACTATGAACAATAAAATGGCAATAAATATATATCTATCGACAATTAAATCTAAAACACAAACTAAGCAAACAAGAAGAACAGAGACAGAAACATGGATATGGAGAGCGTTTTGATGGTTGCCCAGTGGGCGGGAGGTGGGGGGAATGGGTGAAGAGGTGACGGGATTAAGTACAAAGAGGCAGTTACAGAATAGCTATGGGAATGTAAAGTACAGTATAGGAAATGGAGTAGCCAAAGAACTTATACTCATGACCCACGGACATGTAAAATGGTGTGGGGATTGTCTGAGGGAGTAGAGGGTGCTGGGTGGTGGGAGGCAAAGGGGGAAAATTGGGATAACCATAATAACATAATCAAATGATATAGTTTTTAAGGATTTTGCTTATTTTTAGAGAGAGGGGAAGGGAGAGAGAGAGGGAGAGAAACATCGGTGTGTGGTTGCCTCTTGAGGGCCCCTCACTGGGGACCTGGCCCACAACCCAGGAATGTGCCCCGACTGGGAATTGAACCAGTGACCCTTTTGTTCACAGGCCAGCACTCAATCCACTGAGCCACACCAGCCAGGGCTCAATAAAGTATAATTTAAAAAATCACGATAGCCCCCAAACTTATCTTACTCTCTCCTCCATTGCTTCCCTACAGTCTAATCTCAATATGACATCAGGAGGGATCTTTTAAAAAATATGTCAGAGACTTCCACTTAAGAGAAGATGGGGAAGACAAACTTTTTCTCATTCTGTTCATTAATTACAGCTGCAATCCTTGAATATTATATGTAAAACAAATATAAGGCTTTGAAATGTAGTGAGAAGGTAAAGAAGCCTTGGGACCTTAGAAACAACACAGTGGTTAATTTCTTGGTTTTCTTTTTCCCCATACACCCTAAAGTGGATACTGGAGAAGCTGGAAACCCACAAACATTAACAGATATTTACATGAAGCCCCAAGATAAGCCTCTTTTCTCTATCCAAAGGATCAATAAAGGGGTGACCTAGCAACACAGAAAACTTTTAGACAATGACTGTTGTACTCCAGCCAACCACAGAAAAATTATGACTCTACCAACAAAGACTAAGTAAAGAGCCTAGACACTTTATTGGCTGTGATGAGAGGCTCCAACCTCCCTCCATCCACCACCAAGACAGTGTTAGAGAAATCCAAGTGGAGAACCTGGATTTCCACCCTGACCTGACAGTAATGAGGTTGTACCATGACTTCCCCTGGCAGAGCCTTCTCAGAAGATGCCAGCTCAAACAGATTTAATTAAGGTCAAAAGTCTCATAACACAATATCCAAAATGATCAGGTTTCAATAAGAGGATCACTGGATATTTAAGAACCAGGGAAATCTCAAATTGAATGAGAAAACCTAACAGATACTTACACCAAGATGACACAGAATATAGAATCATCTGACAAGTGTTGTAAAGGAGCCATCATAAAAATGCTTCAACAAGTGACTGCAAACTCATTTGAAACAAATAAAAAAAATACAAAGTCTCAGCCAAGCAATAGAAGATATGAGAAAGAACCAATGGAAATTTTAGAACTACAATATAAAATAATTAAAATAAACTCAATGGATGCATTCAGTGGCACAATGGAGACAAATGAAAAAATAATCAAAAGCTTGAAGATAGAATAGAAACAACCCAGTCTGAACCCAGAAGTGAACAATGTTCCTGGAAATGATAAGTGACTTCAGCAAGGCTACAGGGTAAAAGGTAAATATACAAAAATGAATTGTATTTCTATATACTAGCAATCAACACCTGGAAGCTGGAATTAATATGATGTAAATTAAAATACATAAATTAAAAATGTACAATCACTAAAAAAAGGAGTGCTTATATGTAAATGTAGCAAAAGATGTATAGGACTTGTATGCTGAAAATTCCAAAATGGTGATGAAAGACATCAAAGGAAAGAAAGAAAGCTACAGGCCAATATCGCTGATGAACGTAAGATGCTAAAATACTAAAAAAATAAAAATAAAAAAAATTGGCAAACCAGATCTAGCACTACATTAAAAAGATCATACATTATGATCAAGTGGGATTCATCCCAAGGATGTAATGGTGGTACAATATTCACAAATCGATAAACATAATACATCACATAAACAAAATGAAAGACAAAAACCACCTGATCATATCAATAGATGCTGAAAAACCATTTGAGAAAGTACAGCACCCATTTATGATAAAAGCACTCAGCAAAGTGGGAATAGAGGGAGCATATCTCAACATATAAAGGCCATATACGAGAAATCTATAGCCAACATCATACTCAATGGGCAAAAACTAAAAGCTTTCCCCCTAAAATCAGAAACAAGACAAGGGTGTCTGCTTTCACCACTTCTATTCAATATAGTATTGAAAATTCTAGCCACAGTGATTAGATAAGAAAAAGAAATAAAAAACATCCAAATTGCAAAGAGGAAGTAAAACTGTCATTGTTTGCAGGTGACATGATAGTGTACATAGAAACTCCACCAAAAAAATTACTCGACCTAATAAATGAATTTGGCAAAACAGCAGGATACTAAGTCAATATATAGAAATAGAAGGCATTTTTGTACACTAAGAATGAAATATCAGAAACAGAAACTAGGGGAAAAATCCCATTTACTATAGCAATAAGAAAAATGAAGTACCTAGGAATAAACTTAACCAAGAAGGTAAAAGATCTGAACTCTGAAAACTACATACCACTGAAGAAAGAAATAAAGGAAGATACAAATAAATGGAAGCATATACTGTGTTCATGGATCAGACGAATTAATACCATTAAAATGTCCATTATTCCCAAAGTAATCCATACATTTATTGCAATCCCTATCCAAATACCAATGTCAGACTTCCGGCCAAGATGGAGGCATAGGTAGATACACTTTGTCTCCTCGCACAACCAAAAGGAGGACAACAACAAATTTAAAAGCAAAAAATGCTCAGAACTGCCAGAAAATCAAACTGTTTTGGAGTCCGACAAGCAAGGAGTTAAAGAAGAAATATTCATCCAGACTGGTAGGAGGGGCAGAGATGGGCAGCCAGGGTGGAGAGGATGCGCAGCAAGCCTGCGGCTGGTGGACTAGGGCAGACAAGGCAGCAGCTGGCAGAGCAGGCGATCCCATATTTGTGTGTGGATAAACCACAAGGAACAACTGGGGAGTGAGAGAGACCATGCAACCCAGTTTTTGGGCATGGGAAAAGAAAGCCTCAAAACCTCTACTGGTAAAATTCGGTGGGGTTTGCAGTGGTGGCAGAAACTGCCAGTCTCATGAGAGAGTTCATCTGAGAGACCCGCAGGGTACTAAAATGTACACAAACCCACCCACCCAGGAGTCAGCACCAGAAGGGCCCAATTGGGTTGTGGGTAGCAGGGGAAGACACTAGAAGCCGGCCAAGTTCCAAGTAAGCCAGCATTGTTCCTTCTCAGATCCCTCCCCCACATACAGCACCACAAGGCAGTGATGTGGGTTGCCCTGCCCTGGCAAATACCTAAGGCTCCACCCCTCACAACGTAATAGGTGTGCCAAGACCAAAAAAATATGGCCCAAAAGAAAGAACAGATCAAAGCTCCAAAAATAGAGCTAAGCAATAAAAAGACAGCCGTCCTAACAGATGCAGAGTTCAAAACACTGGTAATTAGGATGCTCACAGAAATGGTTGAGTATGGTCGCAAAATGGAGGAAAAAGTGAAGGCTATGCAAAGTAAAATAAAGCAAAATATATAGGGAACCAACAGTGAAGGGAAGGAAGCTGGGACCCAAATCAACAATTTTGAGCAGAAAGAAGAAATAAACATTCGACCAGAACAGAATGAAGAAACAAGAATTCAAAAAATGAGAGGCTGAGGAACCTCTGGGGCAACTTTAAACGTCCCAACATCTGAATCATAGGGATGCCAGAAGAAGAAAAGGTAGAGCAAGACGTTGAAAACTTATCTGAAAAAACGATGGAGAACTTCCCTAATCTGGCAAAGGAAATAGACTTCCAGGAAGTCCAGGAAGCTCAGAGAGTCCCAAAGAAATTGGACCCAAGGAAGCACACACCAAGGTACATCATAATTACATTACCCAAGATTAAAGATAAGGGGAGAATCTTAAAAGCAGCAAGAGAAAAGGAGACAGTTACCGACAACTGTCAGCTGATTTTTCCCATAAGACTGTCAGCTGATTTTTCCAAAGAAACCTTACAGGCAAGAAGGGTCTGGAAAGAAGTATTCAAAGTCATGAAAGGCAAGGACCTACACCCAAGATTACTCTATCCAGCAAAGCTTTCATTTAAATTGGAAGGGCAGATAAAGTGCTTCCCAGATAAGATCAAGTTAAAGGAGTTCATCATCATCAAACCCTTATTGAATGAAATGTTAAAGGGACTTATCTAAGAAAAAGAAGATCAAAACTATGAACAGTAAAATGACAACATACTGACAACTATCAACAATTGAACCTAGAAAACAAAAACAAACTAAGCAAACAACTAGAGCAGGAACAGAATCACATGAATGGAGATCACATGGAGGGTTATCAGTGGGGAGGGGGAGGGCGTAGAATGGGGGAAATGGTACAGGGGATAGGAAGCATAAATACTAAGTACAAAATATACAGGGGGAGGCTGAGAATAGTATTGGAAATGGAGAAGGCAAAGAAGTTATATGTATGACCCATGAACAAGAACTGAGTGGGGGAATGCTGATGGGAGTGGGGATGCAGGGTGGAAGAGAAGAAAGGGGTGGGGAATGGGACAACTATAATGGCATAATCAATAAAATATATTTAAAAAATACCAGTGACATATTTCACAGATATAGAACAAATATTGCAAAAATTTATATGGAAGCATAAATGACCCCAAGTAGCCTCAGCAATTTTGAGAAAGAAGAACAAAATAGGAAGGTTCACAAGCCTGATATCGAACTATATTATAAGGCCACTGTAATCAAAACAGCCTGGTACTGGCATAAGAACAGATACATGGATATATGGAACTGAATAGAGAGCCCAGAAATAACCCCATGACTCTATGGTCAATTAATATTTGAAAAAGGGGGCAGGAGCATAAAATGGAATAAAAATAGCCTTTTCAATAAATGGTGCTGGGAGAACTAGGCTGGACAAGCAAAAAAAAAAAAAAAAAGAAAGAAAGTAGACTACCAATTTACATCATACACCAAAATAAACTCAACATGATAAAAGGCGAAAATATAAGTCATGACACCATAAAAGTCCTAGAGGAAACCATAGGCACTAAAGTGTCAGATATCGCATGCAGGAATATCTTCGCTGATATATCTCCGAGGGCAAGGGGTATAACGGAAAGAATAAACAAATGGGGCTGCATCAAATCAAAAAGCTTCTGTACGGCTAAAGAAAGCACCAGCAAAATGAAAAGGGAACCAGCTGTATGTGAAAACATATTTACCAATGATACCTTGGACAAGGTTATTTTTTAAAAAGATTTTATTTATTTATTTTTGGAGACTGGGGAAGGCAGGGAGAAAGAGGGAGAGAAACATCACTGTGTGGTTGTCTCTCGTGTGCCAACTACTGGAGACCTGGCCTGCAACTCAGGCTTGTGCCCTGACTGGGAATTGAACTAGTGACACTTTGGTTCGCAGGCTCAATACTGAGCCACACCAGCCAGGGCCCTTGGACAAGAGTTTGATCTCCAAAATATATCAAGAACTCGTACTACTCAACACCAGGAAGACCAAAAATCCAGTTAAAACATTGGCAAAGGACCTGAACAGGCACTTCTCCATGGAGGACATACAGAGGGCACAAAGCCATATGACAGAATACTCAAAATCACTAGCCATCAGAGACATGCAAATTAAAACCACAATGAGATACCACTTCACACCAGTCAGGATGGCCATCGTTAGCAAATCAACAAATAGCAAGTGCTGGCGAGGATGTGGAGAAAAGGGAACCCTAGTGCACTGTTGGTGGGAATGCAGACTGGAGCAGCCCCTGTGGAAAACAGTTTGGAATTTCCTCAAGAAACTAAAGATGGAACTGCCTTTTGATCCGATGATCCCACTGCTGGGATTTTACCTTAAGAATCCTGAAACACCAATTCAAAAGAACTTATGCACCCCACTGTTCATTGCAGCATTATTTACAATAGCCAGGTGCTGGAATCAGCCCAAGCACCCATCGGTAAATGAGTGGATCAAAAAACAGTGGTACATTTATTCAATGAAATACTACACAGCAGAAAGAAAGAAGGATCCCCTACCCTTCATGACAGCATGGATGGAACTGGAGAGCATTATGCTAAGTGAAATAAGCCACGTGGTGAAAGACAAACACCATATGATCTCACCTGTAAGAAGAACCTAATGAACAAAACAAACAAATGAGCAAAATAGAACCAGAGACATGGAAATAAGGAAAAGACTGACAGGGACCAGAGGTGCAGGGGGAGAGGGTTAAAGGGGGAAAGAAGGGGAAGGGTCTAGTCAGGGAACATATTTAAAGGACCCATGGACATGGATAAAAGGGTGGTGTTTCATTGTGGGAGCAGGGAGTGGGTGGGCTGGGGGAGAGCAACGGAGAAAAAATTGGGACAACTAATATAACTGAACAACAATTGAAAAAGAAAAGAAATCAAAGGGGATCTAAATAAACAGATGTTCTGTGCTCATTGATTAGAAGATACAACATAGTAAGGATACCAGTTCTTCCAAATTGATATACAAGTATTAGTTTAATGCAAGTTCTATTAAAGCTCCCAGGAAGGTGTTTTTGTAGATAGACAAGATTATTTTAATATTTCCATGGAAAGACAAAGAAACTGGATTAACTCTAGTGGGTTAAATGTCGGTCCCCTAAAAGATATGTCCACTTCCTTACCCCCAAAATATGTGACTGAATTTAGTAAAAGGATACTTGCAAATACAATTAAGGACCTTGAGAAGAGATCATCCTGGATTATGTCAGTGAACTCTAAATGCAATGACAACTGTCTTTATAAGAGACAAAAGAGAAAGCACACACAAAGGGTATGCCATATGAAGATGGAGGCAGAGATCGGAGTTATACAGCCACAAACCAAGGAACAGTTGGAGCCTCCAGAAAGAAGCTATGGGAGGAAAGAAAGGATTTTCCCTAGCTAGGGTGTCCAAACTTTTGGTGTCTCCGGGCCACACTGGAAGAAGAGGAGTTGTTTTGGGCCACACATTAAATGCATTGCGACATGTAATTGCAAAAAAAAAAAAAAATCTCATAGTGTTTTAAGTAAATTTACAATTTTGTGTTGGGCTACATTCATAGCCATCCTGAGCCACATGTTGCCCATGGGCCACAGGTTGGACACCCCTGTGAGCCTTTGGAGGGAGGAACACCCTATCATCATCACCTTGATTTCAGACTTCTGGACTCCAGAACTGTGAGAAAATACACTTCTGTTGTTTTAAGCTACCAAGTTTGTGATAATTTGTTATGTCAAGTCTAGGAAACTAATACAATAGCAAAAGCAGTTTTGGAAAAAAATGTGGAAGAATCATTCTGCTTGACTTTAACACACTTTGGGTCCACAGTGATCAAGACTGGCTTTCTCGACACTGGAGGTCCCTCCGGAGGAGTGATCAGTCCCAGCCCCACGCCAATGCCAGAAAGAGAAGTCCCCATAACTTCCAGCTGTGAAAACCAACGGATATTGTGGCTGAGTGAGATGGAGGGCTTCTGGAGTCCCAGGCATTCCTCTAAAAGGGCCTGAGCACTGTCTTACTTGGGCTCATTTCCTCTGAGCTCCAGTGTGGGGGCAGCAGGCTAGAAAAATGCCAGAGAAAAATGAACAAGGATCTGAATCATCTGGCTTTAGGGTAACGGCTGAAGAGGCAGTTTTCTCCCAAACAGAAGTGCTGGCAGAAGCCATTTTTCCTGTGCTGAGTCCTCCCCCTGTAGGTGCAGGCTGGGGCCATATCTGAGTCTCTATCAACCTGGCTACTACTGATTACCCCACCTGGGTGATTCCTTGAGTTGCCACCCCGCCCAAACTGCTTCCATAAAACAGCCTGTCTTGGCTCATGCAGTGAACTTTCCTAAAATCTCTGTCCACAAACTGCTCATAAGCAACACCTGGCCTCACGGTGCCCTGTACCTCTTGCTAAACAGCCTCAGGTCTGGTATTGGCGGCAGCTGGCCTCAGTTCATAGTTGATCTTTCCCAGGCAACTCCAAGCCTAGCAGAGGTGGCAATCATTTGAGGATTGCCTTGTAGCTCATGCCTGGTGGCCCTGGGCGGGGCGCAGACAGTGGATGACCTTGGCATGCACCTCCCAGGAGGCTCCAGAGCCTGCATACCCAGTGGACAGCTTCAGACCACACCAGACCACCACCCAACCACCTCCACAAGGGGCACACTCAAGGGGTGAACTCAGTGGGTACCAGAGCCCCACTGAAGCTAGTCCTGCTCCATAGGGTTGGCCCCTGCACAGCATCTCCTCTGCTGTAGTTGTGACCCATCCTCCCAGCTGATTGACCTGGGGCTCAATCCCTCCCATTGACTTGCCGACAGCAACCAAGTCTCAACTACAACAGGAGGGTACCCACGGCACACACGGGGCACACTTGGATTGCCTCCCTAGGGTGCCCAGTGAGGCTGCACCACTGAGCCCCACAGTATACCCATTACATAAGGCCACTCTACCAAGACTGGGAGGTGTAGCAGCTCTATCTAATACATACAAATAAACATAGGGACACAGACAAAAATGAAGAGACCAACATGTTCCAAATGAATGAACAGGACAAAACTCCAGAAAAAGAACTAAATAAAATGGAGACATGTAATCTACCAGATGCAGAGTTCAAAACACTGATTTATAAGGATGCTCAATAAAATTAGGAAAATAGTAGATCAACTCAGTAAAACTATCAACAAAGAGATAAGAAACATAAAAATGGACACAGAAAAATTTAAAAATGACCAGTCAGAAATAAAGATTATAACTGAAATGAGGAATACACTGGAAAATATTAACAGCAGATTAGATGAAGAGCATGAAATCAGTGATTTGGAAGATAAGGTGGCAGAAAACATTCAATAAAAACAACAGAAGAAAGAATCCAAAAAAAAAAAAGAGGATATTTTAAGGGAGCTCTGGGACAATATCAAACATACCAACACTCACATCATGGAGGTGCCAGAGGAGAAGAGAGAGAACAAGGAAATGAAAACTTATTTGAAAAAATAATGACAGAAAATTTCTTTGACTTTACAAAGGAAAAAGACACACAAGTCCAGGAAGTTCAAAGAATCCCAAACAAGATGAACCCAAAGAGGCCCACATCAAGGCACATCATAATTAAAATGACAAAGGTTAAAGACAAAGAGAGGATCTTAAAAGCAGCAAGAGAAAAGCAGTTACCTACAAGGGAGCTCTTATATGACTGTCAGTCGGCTTATCAACAGAAAGTTTGTAGGCCAGTAGAGATTGGCACAAAATATTTGAAGGGATAAAAAGCAAGGACCTACTTCCAAGATTACTCTATCCAGCAAAACTATCATTTAGAATTGAAGGGCAGATAAAGAGCTTCCCAGGCAAGAAAAAGTTAAAGGAGTTCATCACCACCAAACCAGTATTACAAAAAATGTTAAAGGGTCTTCTTTGAGAAGGAGAAGGAAAAAGATTAAAAGTATGAATAATAAAGTGGCAATAAATACATATCTATCAACAATTACTTAAAATGCAAATAGATTAAATACTCCAATCAAAAGACACAAGGGTGGTTGAATGGATAAGAAAACAAGACCCATACATATGTGTTCTACAAGAGACTCACTTCAGATGGAAGACAAACACAGACTGAAAGTGAAAGGGATAGAAGAATATATTTCATGAAAATGGAAACAAAAAAAAAAAGAAAGAAAAGAAAAGCTGGAGTACCGATACTTATACCAGGCAAAATAGACTAAAGCAAAGGCTACAACAAGAGACAGTGAAGTATCCAGTAATCCCACTTCTGGGTACTTATCTGAAGAAACCCAAAACAATAACTTGAAAAGACATATGCATACATATGTCCATTGCATCATTATTTACAAGAGCCAAAATATGGAAGCAAGATAAGTGTCCATCAATATATGAGTGGATAAAGAAGTGGTGCATAAGGGTATGCAGCCATGTAATATGAAAAATAGAGACATTTACTGAAGATACAAATACAAGAAATTGTGCATAGGACAATGATACCTCAGTCCCCTTCAAAGTAGGCACCTTGGGACCTCACACAGTTTTCCCAGTCACCATCAGCTCCCCCATCATATTTTCCTGAATCTCATTGATGGTCTGAAATCTCTCCCTTTCAAAGGTGATTTTAGTTTTGGGAAAAGCCAGAAGTCACAGGGCGCCAAATCTGGGCTGCAGGGGAGCTGAGTCATATGGGTGATTTGATGTTTTGCAAAAAAAACTCTGCATGAGACATGGTGCATGAGTGGGTACATTATCATGATGAAGCTGCCAATCACCACTTGCCCATAGCTGCAGCCTTCTGAATCATCTGAATAGATTCTGTGGGGGAGTGTTTAAGTTTAATGCAACATTTGATGCACATTTGTTGCTCTACTTGCTCAGTCATTTTGAATGTGACGACCACATAATACACATGCTCACTCAATGGCATCTACTGCCACCCCCCTGACTTGTACGGTGAAGTTGTCATTGTTCATGCATGCACATTCCAGTCCACTCTCCTTGGCTGCCAGATTACATCGATATCACTGAAACTATTTTTATTATATTAACAATGGCTGGACAGACCTCATCATATATAATGGAATATTATTCAGCCATAAAAAAGAATGAAATATTGCCATTCACAATAACCTGGATTGATCTAGAGGGTATTGTGCTGAGTGAAGTAAGTCAGCCAGAGAAAGACAGATGCCGTATGATTTCACTTATATACATAATCTGAAGAACAAAATAAGCAAACCAACAAAACAAAAGCAGGCTTGTAGCTACAGAGAACAATATTATACAAATGTCTACTTACTGGGTTGTACATCTGAAACTAATATAATATTGTATGCCAACTGTAACTGAAAAATAAAAAAAAATATTTTAAAACATGAAGAAGCATTTTACTGAAGAGAATATATGCATGGCAAACGAGCACATGAAAAGATGTTCAATATCATTAGCCATTAGGGAAATGCAAATTGTGACTCTGATGAGATACCTCTACACATCTATTAAGACAGCTAAAATTAAAAATTAGGATACAAAATGCTGACAAAACTGATGAGAAATTGGATCTGTCATACATTGCTGGTAGGAATGTAAAAATGGTACAGTCACCCTGGAAAGGTTTTTCCTTTTTCTAAAAAACTAAATATATGCGTATTGTATGACCCAGCAATTTCACTCCTAAAGAAATGAAAACATATGTCTGCACAAAATCCAGTGTGCAAATGTTCATAGCAGCTTTATTTGTAATAACCCAAAACTGGAAATGATCTTTTGATACACACAGCTTGTATGGACCTCTAGGGAATTATGCTGAGTGGGGGAAAAAAAGCCAGTCCCAAAAGGTCACATAATGCATGTCAATGGCTAAATGGTTAAGCAAACTGTGGTGCATCCATGCCACTGAATACTACTAAGCTACCAAAAGCAGTAAACAGTTGCTGCATGAAACAGCTTGGATGGGTCTCAGCATTATTATGTTGAAAGAAAAAAGCCAATCTTAAAATGCAATATACTGTATGATCCCATTTATATAATATTCTGGAAACAACAAAATTGTAGAAAAGGAAAAAAAGATTACTGGTTGGCAGGGGTTAGGGATGATGGTAGGGAAAGTGGGGAGTATAAAGGGGAGGCATGAGGGAGATCTTTATGGAGGTGTAAGAGTGCTGTATCTTAACTGTGGTGATTACATGAATCTCTACATGTGATAAAATGATAGAGAATGATACACAATGGTGCAAAAATGTCAAATTCCTACTCTCTCTCTCTCAGAACAATGTAATATTGTCCTATAATCATGTAAGATCCATCCAATAGAGAAAACTAGATGAACATGAAACTTTGATATACTGTCTTTGCAACAGTTTTTATAATTTCAAAAAAAATTAAAATGCAAGTAAAATCATATCATTCTTTAGTTTAAAAATTCTTCAATGACTCCTCACTTCATTCAGAGTAAACTCCAAATTTTTATGTTACCAGACCTTATCTATTACCCCTGTCAACTCTCTGATCTCTTCTTCCACTGTCCCTTCATTTACTCTAGTCTAGCTACAGCGGTCTCCTTGCTCACACACGAAAACCAACTTAAAATTGACCAAAGGCCTGAATATAGCTTCAGTAAGCACTGAAGCTATAAAACTTTTAGAAGAAAACATAGGAGTGAATCTTTACGACCTTGGATTTGGCAATGGATTCTTATCTGTGACACTAAAAGGACAAGCATCAGAAGAAAAAAAAAAGAGAAACTGGGTTTTATCAAAATTAAAAACTCATATGTATCAAGGGACAGTATAAAGAATATGAAAAAACAACCTACAAAATGAGAGAAAATGATTGCAAATCATATATTTGGTAAGACAAATAACCCAATTCAAACATGGCCTCAAATAGATATTTCTCCAAAGAAGCCATACAAAATAGCCAGCAAACACATGAAAAGGTGCTCAGTATCATTAGACATTTGGGTAATGCAAATCTAAACTACAATGAGATGCTGCTTCTCACCTACTAGGATCGCTACAATAATTTTTTTTAAATGGAAAATAATTACTATTGGCAAGGATATAGAGAAATTGACTCTTGTATATTGCTGATAAGAAAGTAAAGGGGTGCACACACTGTAGAAAAGAGCATGGCAGTTCCTCAAAAATTTAAACATAGAATTACCATATGACTAAGCAACTCCACTCATAGGTATATACCCCCCAAAACTGAAAGTAGCTACTTAAATAAATACATGATTTACGTGACTATTCATAGCAGCACTGTTCGCAATAGCCAAATGTCCATCAACAGATGAATGAATGAAGAATGTGTTATATCAATACAATGGCATGTTATTCAGCCATAAAAAGGTATGAAATACTTAGACATACGTAGATGAACATCACCTTCTACCACTAAATATATAAACCTATTCTCATTTACCACAACCTAGTCTCCTTCCCTCCTGTTCCCTAAATGTCACCTGCTACCTGCACTTAGTTCCCTTCCTGCATTTTGAAAATCTTGCCTTAATGATTATCTCATTGTGTTCCTGTATTAAAACCTTTCCACCTCTAATAGCTCCATCTCATGAGTATTAATTAGGACAACTGTAATTGGTTAACAATAAAAAAATACACTTATATGTATTAGGAAAATAGTCGATGTGGATCTGTCCTCATTTTCTCAATATTCATGCACTTCTCAAACCATGTCAGTCTGACTGGGTCTCTGCCATTACCTAAAAAGTGTTTTTGATAAGGAACTAATGACCAATAAGTTAATAAACTCAGTGGCCACTTTTTAATCTTCATCTCATTGACCTCTCACTAGAATTCAACATAAAGCTTATTACTCCCATTTTAATCACATTCTGGCTTTATCTTAATTGGTATAACATTCCTACATATTCCTCAAATTCTTTGGATACCCTTCTGGGTCTGTTTTGCCAGTAAAATTTTGCTATATGCAATCATTAAATACAGAGATTCCTCAGACATACCTCCTAATGCTCTTCTGTATTTTATGCTTTCTTCCTAAGACATCTCGCATACATCTATGGATCTAAGTACCACCTGTGTGCTGATTTAAAAAATGCTCATTATAAGAGATTCAAGCAATACAGAAAAGGACAAAGAAGAAAGCAAAAAAAAAAAAAAAAATCACCTTGAAATGCCACACTCCAAAACAGCCACCATTAACATTAAATGAACATCATTTCAGACATCTCCCAATGCATGAGAAAATGTTGTTATTGAGTTCTCCTGTGAGAAGACACAGTAGTGAGCAATTTTCTTCTGTCCCTTGGGTGGCGATTTCCTTCAAACTAGGTTTTAAACCTGTCTTTGCATATTATGTTCCTGTTTACTTTTTTGCTTTACTACGTTTGCATAATAGCCCGCTTCTTTTCATCTTGTTCATACTTAAATGGAAAGTCGTGTTCAGTCCGCTATTTTCTCTGAAATGGGGTAGATGAATTCTCACACCTGCATAGTGAATAGTTCCTGTGAGGGTCTGGGCTCTACCACTTTTCAAATTTATGGTATGAGGTTCCTTCCTTGTTTTGTTGTGGCTTGGTGTGCTTTTTGCTGTATTTTAATATTTTTCTTTTGCATGCATTTTGGCAGGCATTGGAGGAGGGAAATTCTGTGATTTGACTTGATGCCACCATGTTTTTCCCTGGCAGCTGACAGCATAATTTGTATTTCCAACCTGGACTTCTCTTTTGCTCTCTAGCTCCATATAACCAAAAGAGTCATGGACATTCTGGCCTATCCAACAATTTCCTGCCCAATCTTTCCCATGCAGGTATTTCAGGGATTCCTTAATTTCATGAAGGAGATGAAAACTGATCTAAATGAGCAATAGTGTTCATAATCCTCTTACTGATTGGCTGGAAGGTGGGCATGCTGTCAGCCAAAAGCAACTATTCACCACCACCGCTAATACCACCATTCCGTGAACCTTTCAGGTATAGTGAGATGGACAGCTAGACACACTACTTACAGTATAGTTCTGAGAAGGGGCAGACAATTTTCAGATAAGGTAAGTATGCAAGCAGCAGAATTCATCCTCCCTGTATCAGAGAAAATAGCGGACCGAACACAGCTTTCCATTTAAGTATGAGCAAGGTGAAAAGAAGCGGGCTATTATGCAAACATAGTAAAGCAAAAAAGTAAACAGGAACATAATATGCAAAGACAGGTTTAAAACCTAGTTTGAAGGAAATCACCACCCAAGAGACAGGAGAAAATTGCTCACTACTGTGTCTTCTCACAGGAGAACTCAATAACAACATTTTCTCATGCATTGGGAGATGTCTGAAATGATGTTCACTTAATATTAATGGTGGCTGTTTTGGAGTGTGGCATTTCAAGGTGATGTGTGTGTGTGTGTGTGTGTGTGTGTGTGTGTGTGTTTTGCTTTCTTCTTTGTCCTTTTCTGTATTGCTTGAATCTCTTATAATGAGCATTAAAAAAAATCAGTACACAGTTGGTACTTAGATCCATAGGTGTATGTGAGATGTCTTAGGAAGAAAACAGAAAAAAAAAAGAAAGAAAATCATTAGGAGAAACATTTCAAGAATTGTCATAGCTAAAGTTCGCACATAGTACAAGTTTTTGGCAAAATGGGAGGAATCTGTTATGAGAAAGTTAAGACCAGGTGTTTAAAATGGGAGAGAGTAATCATCTCTGTGTTAAATGCTATCGGGATGCCAATGAGATGAGGACTTAGAAGTAGCCATTGAGTGAGCTTAGTAATTTTTCGCGGTATTGATTACATGAGCAAGAGCACATTTAGGAGTAGTTGAGGTTCAAACCACAATGAACGAGGTTGAGAAGTACATGAATAACGAGAAAAAGAGGACAGAGTTGTGTAGGCTATTCTTTCAATACACTTAGGTTGAAAATGCAGCAGCCCAAGGGGATAATCAATACTTCAAGATAATGAGAATGATGGAAGGAGAAAGAAATTACAGGTGGTGAGTGAGGTTTATATAAGAGGAGGAAGGAGACAGCTTTGGTGCAAATAGAGATAATCATGGATTTAGTGGGGGAAAGGTGAGGTTGTTTCCAGTTGAAAGCTTCTATTTTCTCTGTGAAGGAGAAGGAAGACAAGGCCATTTGCTGAGCGTGAGAGGGTAGACAATGGAAATAGAGATTTGATGATATAGAGAAGTAAATTCACAAGAAAAATATGATAGGATCCTTGGGCAGTTTATTTTTTAAAAATTATTTATTTATTTTTAGTGAGAGGGGGAAGGGAGGGAGAAAGACAGGGAGAGAAACATCCATTGGCTGCCTCTCCTACGTGCCCCGACTGGGACCAAACCCTGCAACCCAGGCACGTGGCCCAACCAGGAATCAAACTGTTGACCTGTCGCCTTGCCAGATGATGCCCAATCAACTGAGCCATGCCAGTCACGCAGGATCCTTGGGCAGTTTAAAGGGTTCACTATTGTCACTACTTCTGTAGAGTGATAGTGGTATGCCACATCGCATGACTTTCTGTAGCCGTGCTTGACAGCCACGTGCAAGATGACTGAGGGGACACAGTCATCCATGTTTGGGATTTGTCTAATGGTTGCAGAGAAATGTCAATAGGGAATAAGATTACTATGTATTTGCAAGACATGAACCATGGATTCTAGTTAGGAAAAAAAGAAAAGGACACAGAAATAAGGGAAAAGAAAGAAAAGGTGAAAGTATGTGGGTCAGTTCTCTAAATCATGATGAAGTCTAAAAGGTATAGTGAAAGTAGTTGGAGTATCAAGGTCTAAGAAGAGAAAGCTTTGATCAGAGTAGCGTATTTCAACAGGAATTTCTGAAGTGGAGAAATTTCACTTTATGATAAAATTTAGGATGTGATAACAGCATAAAGAACTGAGATGGGTGGAGGAGAAGCACATTAGAGATGAGGTCATGTAAAGGGCACCATGTTGTTGGATAGGTTGACTGTTGAATTTATTCATAATGATGGGAGGAGATGAGATGAAGAGGACTGTGAGCCAAGTGCCAAAGTTATAAATGTATGAAGGGATATGTCTTATAGGCTTGTAGGGAACAGTGATGAAGAATGGTAGAGCTGAATGGCAGAAGCCTCGAGGAACCATGGTCCTTTTATGATAGAGGGGGAGGATTTGTTGTCAGTAGTACTGTGGAGTCATAATGACACCATCTTTATGTCTCCACTCTGCTTCATGTGGGGAGTATAAGAATGAGCAGCCCACCCTGGCTGCCTCACTGTAGAGCACTGAAACAGAATAGAAGAAGGGTGACTGGACATAGCTGGGGTCCAGTCAAGGCAGGAAGATAAAAGTTGAGAATGTAAGAGAGTCAGTGCAGCACAGAGCAGAAGTTCCAGGGAGCATTTTGTAAGGATCTGAGAGAGCAAGGAGAAGGGGTATAAAGCAGTATATAAAGGGAGAGGAATCTAGAGCATTAGAGAGAGAGGAAAAGTGAGAAATTGTATTCATCTGGCAGTGAAAAGGAAACCAGGGATTGGAGGTAGGATGGAATCAGCTAGGTCACTAGATTGTGAAGATAGCAAAACTTGATCATAGGTTAATGGACACTAATACTGACAATTTTGTTGCAGACTGACAGAGAAACTCTAGGGCCAGCATAATGGACCATGTGTTTCTGGCCCTAGAAACTTCAAGGACCTTCATATTGTAAGTGTAGAAGCAGCGGTATTGCCTAGTCTGCACTGGGTCTGGGGTAGTGGAGAAGATGCTGAATTGTCAGGTACTGTTTCTAATTGATGTCATGCCTCTATGGATGGGGGTCAGTGTTGTCAAGTGCATGGTCCTGGGAGTTGGGTATGGGGGTAAATGCAGTGGAGGAAATGTTATAAGAAGTTAATTTAGGTTCAGACAGTTTAAATAACTTGCCAAGGACACAGCTGACAAGTAGCGGAGCTGAGACTCAAAATAAGATCTTTGCCTGTTAACCTACAATATTTCAAAATAAAAAGTTTTTTAAAAGGCCTTAAAAACAATCAGATCTATATGATTCCGAACCACCACACTGATTTTTCACAGGAAGGGCTACCATCAAAAGAAAAAAAAAAATCAAGCTAACTTCAGTGGTTTCATTCCCAAATCTGAATGCTAGAATATAGTGGAGCGATTTCTGGCATTATATTATGGACAAGAGTTTTCCAAAACAAAATCAAAATGTACAAATTGCTAACAGGAGCTGTGTCACCAGAAAAAAACCCAAGCCTTGAGAACAGGAGCTTGTGTCTGACTTAACCCAGCATGACAAAGAATTCTAGCTCCTCTGGAAGTCCCCAGGCTCCGGGAGAAAGATGCCAGCCCCAGCCAGAGATATGCTGATGTATACATATTGTCTTCCCAGGACTGTCCCTGAAGGACAAGGACAAGTGAAATCTGCCAGGGGGAAGATTTGCTGACAAGATACTTATTTCTCTCCCAAGAGTGTATCCAACAACTGATGACCATGAGAGTCACTGTCCTGTCACTTATGTGCCCTGCTGGATATAATATATGTGTATGCACAGAACCGATGATGCTGAACTTTAGTTTCTTTTTTATTTTTTGAATTAGAAGTTTTGTTATGGTAGCACCGTTTTTTTCCCACCATCTTGATGAGTCAGTCTTCTGAGTCTCCCAAGGATTTGGTTTATTTTGGTATAATTTTATGGTATTAAGATGATATGATTGTCAGAGGACACAGGGATAATGGAACCTTTCCCCAGACCACTGTCAATACTTCCTATGAAGTTCTAAATGGAACAAAACACACGGGGGAAAATAACAAGTTAAAAAATAAGATGGAATTCCAAATACCAAATAGCTTGATAGCACCTACACCTGTAATGGTAGGATCCCAGCTCTACCTCAAATTATTATCAAGTTATTTCTCCTGCTTAGACTCCCTGTCATGCTCTATCCTGGTCATTAAGTCTCTCCAAATAGTATCCAATATCCTAAATTTAAAAATTTTAGGTGCATTTTGCTTGTTTTGAACTTTATATAAATGGAGTTATATAGAATGATATAGTTTTTTGTCTCTGGCTTCTTTTGATAAACATTTGTGAGATTCAATCTTGCTGTGTCTAATAGTAGTTCATTTGTTATTATTACAGAGTTTTACATCTTGTAATATACTTTTTGTTAAAATGAGAAAAATTTCAAAGGGGATTTAAAAAAATCATTGATATGGAAGGTGAAGAAAGTGTCAATGATTGACTTTGATCTGATAGGGCAAACTTACAAGTAATTATTTAAAGCCCTTAGTAACACAGAGATGCCAATTGCGACATTATTACCAGGGCAAAAATTCATCAAATAAGACAACCAATCAGAATTACATGTTTCTTTTAGAGGCTATTTTCACAGGACATGGCAACAATTTCTCAGGTTTTGGACTCTACAACATCACGGTTGTACAAATGATATTTCCAAGGCTAGATTTATATGAAGAAAGAATATAATAATTCATAAGAGAAATGCAATACATATAAGTCTATTTTGCATAGAGAAACAAAATTTATGTTCTTGTGAATGTTTTCAACTTAACAACACATTTTTCAAATCAGTTTCTATTAAATAGTTTGGTGTGGGGATTGCCTGAAGGAGTGGGGGTGCTGGGTGGGGGGGACAAAGGGGGAAAACTGGGACAACTGTAATAGCATAATCAATAAAATATAATTAAAAATAAATAAATAGTTTGGGATGAAAATAGTAACTCTCTGTAGCTACAGAGGGAAGGGGACAGCTTCTACATTTCTGAGACTCTCTTTTTAAAAATAATGTTTTTATTATAAAATAAAACATAGATGCAGAAATCCACATAGATCAAATGTGTGGCTTAATGAATTATTATAATGTGAAAAACCACGCAAGTATGATCTAGTACTTTGCCAATCACCCAAGAAGCCCCTTTCATTGCCACACCCCATTCACAGGTCTTCCTGCCTCAATAAGAAACCATTACCCTGACTTTTATAATAATTGCTCCCTTGTAATATTTTTGTAGTTTTATCATCTGAATGTGAATCCCTAGACACTATAGTTAAATATTGTCCACAAAGTTATAGATTTCTTCCTTCATCTTTTTCACTTTTTTATCACTTATATTTATACTGATAATGCTACCATTATAACTACTGGATATATTAAAGCATTTTGGCACCTTTTCTCCCAATTTCCTCTGACAACAATTTAAAAAAAGTCATATTATGAGAGCATATAGCCTACATAATATTCTCTCCCACTTAACACATGTTGATTTTTAGTTCTACAATAATTTTATATTTAATGCTCACAACCAGTCCTTATAGCTAGTTAAAAATCTTAGTTTAAAGATATAGATATAACTAGATAGTTATATATCTTGAGCTGATTTTCTGGTAGATTCTTCTTCATGAAGGGCTCATGAGAATGATAGAGTTGTGCTTATTGATAACAGTTTCTCTGAGTTATTAATACTTGAAAGTCAGTTTTTCTGGATTTAAAATCCTTAGCTCACACTTTATTTCTTTAATACATTAACTGTAACCCCATTTTCCTCTGGTATGAAATGTTTGTGTTGAAAAGTCTGATGATAATTTACAATTTTTAAACTGCTTTTTATTTTTTTAAAAAAGATTTTATTTATTTATTTTTAGACAGGGGAAGGGAGAGAGAAAGAAAGGGAGAGAAACATCAACATGTGGTTGCCTCTTGTGACCCCCCTACTGGGGACCTGGCTCGCAACTCTGGCACGTGTCCTAACTGGTAATTGAACTGGGGACCTTTTGGTTCACAGGCTGGTGCTCAATCCACTGAGCCACACCAGCCAGGGTGTTTTTTAATATTTAATTGCAGTTGACATACAATATTATATTAGTTTCTGGTGTAAAACCCAGTGATTAGGCATTCATATAACTTACAAAGCCATCATCCCAATAAATCTATTAGCCATCTGACACTATACATAGTTATCACAATATTATTGACTATATTCCCTATGCTGTAATTTATATCCCCGTTACTATTCTGTAACTACCAATTTGTAATTCTTAATCCCTTCAACTTTTTCATCCAGACCCCTAACCCCCACCCCCCACCTGTCAACCATCAAAATGTTCTATGTATCTATGAATCTGTGTCTGGTCTGCTTGTTCATTTATTTTTTTAAAACTTGGAAAAAGAATTGTCTCTTTCAACAGTTCATTTTTATTGTATTTTTTTTCCATTACCATTGACTCCCCCCTTATACCCTCTTCTACCTCCAACCACCCTGCCCCTGTCAATCACCACACTGTTGTCCATGTCCATGAGTCATTTTTCTTTTTTGCTTGATCCCTCCACCTCCCAACCTCCCAGAGTTGTCAGTCTGCTCTCTATCTATGAGTCCGTCTCTATTTTGCTTGTTAGTTCAGTTTGTTCATTAGATTCCACATATGAGTGAAATAATAAGATACTTATCTTTCTCTAACTGGCTTATTTCACTTAGCATAATATTCTTCAGGTCCATCCATGCTGTTGCAAAGGGTAAATTTTTCTTATTTTTTATGGTTGAGTAGTATTCCATTGTGTAAATGTACCATAGCTGTTTTGTCCAAGACTCACACAGACTGAAAGTAAAGGAATGGGAAAACACATTTCATGAAAATAGAAACAAACAAACAAACAAGCTGGAGTAGCAATACTTATACCAGATAAAATAGAATTTAAAACAAAAGCTATAACAAGAGACACGGAAGGACCCAATAATTTCATTTCTGGGTATTTATCCCCGCAAAACCCAAAACACTAAATCAAAAGCACATATGTATCCATTTGTTGATTGCATCATTAGTTACAATAGACAAGATATGGAAGCAACCTAAGTGTCCATCAGTAGATAAATGGATAAAGAAGTGGTTCATGTATACAATGGAGAGCAGTCATAAGTAAAAATGAAATCACTTCATCTGCAACAACATGGATGGACATAGAGAGTATTGCGCTGAGTAAAAAAAGTCAGACAAAAACAAATGTCATATGATTTCACTTATGTATGGAATCTAAAAAACCAAATACTGAAGTACCATCAAAATGTTCTCTGTGTCTAGGAGTGTATTTCTGAAGCCCTTTCTTTGTCACTGTCCACAGCTGTGATAAACATACTCTCAAAATCACATGGACTCATGTTGTAAAATCTTTCCTGCATGAAGTCCAGAACCAGTGGGACTGACGTAGATCTTTTCTTGGCCTGGGCCCTGTCTGGTAACAATATGATGATAAATATTATTTTTTATCCTGTTGATATGTTGGGGTTCATTTGCTGATTTTAAAATATTGAACCAGACTTGCATACCTGGAGTTAAACTTGGTTGTGGCATATTATCCTTTTTATTGAATTTCATTTGTTAAAATTTGTAGGGTGACATTCTTGAATCTATATCCAGGACGGATATTGGTTTGTAGTTTTGTGTGTGTGTGTGTGCATTCTTTGTGTTGTTTGATGTCAGTATATTTCTGTCTTCATTAAATGAATTTGGAAGTGTTCCCTCTTCTTCCACCCATGCTTATATAAAATTGGTGTTATTTTCTTTGAATGTTTGGTAAAATTACCCAATGAAACCATCTGGTCCTGGAGTTTTCTTTTTTGGGAAATTTTAATACACATTCATTTTCTTTAATGGTTGTATGTGTATTCAGGTTGTTTATATTTTCTTGGCTGTGTTTTGGTAGTTTGTGGTTTTTGAAGATTGGTCAATTTCTACTAAACTGTCAGATTAAATGAATATGAGTTTAGTTTAAGTATCTATCATTTTTTGAATTTTTATAACTGTGGTAAAATATACATAACTAAATTTACTATCTTAACCATTCTTAAGTGTACAGTTCAGTGGTGTTAAGTAAATTCACAGTGTTGTACAAGCAATCTTGGTAACTATGTTGTCTGGCAAAACTAAGAGTCTATACCCATTAAACAACTCCCATTGCCCTTCCCCCTTGGCAACCACCATTCTACTCTAGGTCTCTATGAATTTCACTACTCTAAATACTTCGTATAAGTGAAATCATAAAGTATTTGTCTTTTTGTGACTGGCATATTTCATTTAGCATAATATCAACAAGATTAATCCACTGTGTAGCATATATCATAATTTCCTTCCTTGTTATGGCTGAATAATGCTCCATTGTATAAATATACCTATTTTGTTGATCTGTTCATACATCAATGGACACCTGGGTTGCTTCTACATTTTGTCTATTGTGGAAAATGCTGCTGTGAACATAAGTATACAAATATCTCCTTGAGACCCTGATTTTAATTGTTTTGGATATATACCCAGAAGTGGAAATGCTGAATTATACGGTAATTCTATTTTCAACTTTTTGAGGAACCATCATACTGTTTTCCATAGTGGCTGCACTATTTTATGTTCTCACCACAGTGTACAGGGTTTCAGTTTTTCCACATTCTCACCAACACATTTCCTTTTCTTCGTTTTAAGTAGTAGTCATCCTAAAGGCTGTGAGGTGGTATCTCATTATGGTTTTGATTTGCATTTCCCTAAGTGCTAGTAATTTGAGAATCTTTTCATTGGCTTGTTGACACTTGCATATCTTCTTTGGAAAAATGTCTATTCATGTCCTTTATCCATTTTTCAATCAGGTTGTTTTTGTTGTTGTTGAATTATAAGGGATCTTTATATATTTTGGGTATTAACTATGATGGGAGTGTATTTGCCAAAAATTCAATGAATTTTTTGGGAATACACTGGAATTCATTGAAGCTTATCCTCCATATCACAGAATGTGACTGTATTTGGCAATAGAGCCTTTAAAGAGGTGATTAAGTTAAAATGAAGCCATTATTATTGGTTGTAATTCAATTTTACTGGTGTCCTTATAGTTAGAGTTAATTTAGACACACAAAGACACACACCAGAGGTGCACACATACAGAAGGACAACCATGTGAAGAGGCAGCAAGAGGGTGGTCATCCGCAAGCTGAGGAGAGAGGCCTCAGAAGAACCCAATCCCGTTGGGATTTTTATCTTTGACTTACAACCTCCAGTACTGCGAGAAAATAAGTTTCTGTTATTTAAGCCATCCAACTATGGACTGAATGTGTCTCCCAAAGTTCTATGTTGTAGTCCTAACCTACAATGTGACTATATTCAGAGATAGAGCTTTTAGGAGGTAAATAAGGTTAAATGCGGTCAGACTTCTGGCCAAGATGGAGGCGTAGGCAGATATACTTTGCTACTTTGCACAACCAAAAGGAGGATAACAACCAATTTAAAAACAAAAAAACAACCAGAACTGCCAGAAAATTGACAGTACAGAATTCTGACAACCAAGGAGTTAAAAAAGAAACAAACATTCATCTAGACCGGTAGGAATGGTGGAGATGGGCAGCCAGGGCAGCAAGGATGCAGCAAGGTGGTGGAGCAGGCAGGTGAGGTGGCAGCTGGTGGACTCAGGTATCCCATATTCAGAAGTGGATAAGCCAGGAGGAACAACTGGGGAGTGAGACAGACCATGTAACCCAGGGTTCCAGCATGGGAAACTGAAGCCTCGAAACCTCTGGCTATAAAAATCTGTGGGGGTTGCAGCAGCAGCAGTAGAAACTCCCAGCCTCACAGGAGAGTTTGAGAGACCCATGGGGTCCTAAAATGTACATAAACCCACCCATCCAGGAACCAGTACCAAAAGATTCCAATTTACTTGTGGGTAGCCCAGGAAGTCATTGAAAACCTGCCAAGAGCTGAGCAAGTGACATTGTTCCCTGTCTTACTCCTCCCTCACATACAGTGCCACAACGCAGCGATGTGAGTTGCCCTGCCCTAGTGAATACCTAAGGTTCCACCCCTTACAACGGAACAGGTGCACTGAGACAAAGAAATATGGCCCAAATGTAAAAATAGATCAAAACCCTAGAAAAAGAACTAAGCGACGAGGAGATAGCCAACCTATCAGATGCAGAGTTCAAAACACTGATAATCAGGATGCTCGTAGAAATTATTGGGTAAGGATGCAAAATAGAGGAAAAAGCGAAGGCTATACAAAGTGAAATAAAGAAAAATATACAGGGAACCAACAGTGAAGGGAAGAAAACCAGGACTCAAATCAATGATTTGGAAAAGAAGGACGAAATAAACATTCAACCAGAACAGAATGAAGAAACAAGAATTTGAAAAAATAAGGAGAAGCTGAGGAACCTCTGGGACAACTTTAAACATCCCAACATCTGAATCACAGGAGTGCCAGAAGGAGAAGAGGAAGAGCAAAAAAATTTTTATTTTTATTTAGCCCATGAGTTATTTGGAAGTGTGTTGCTTAATTTCCAAATATTTGCAGATTTTCCTGTTGTTAACCTTTTATTATTTTCTAGTTTGACCCCATTATGCTCAGAATACATAGTCCATGTGATTTTTAAAAAAACGATTTTAAGTGTAAAGTTCAGTAGTGTTAAGTACATTCACATTCTTGTGAAACATATCTCCAGAACATTTTCATCTTGCAAAACTGAGACTCTGTACCCATTAAGCAACAACTTCCCATTGCTTTACCCTCCAGGCCCTGGTAACCACCATTCTACTTTTGGTTACTATGAATTTGACTACTCTACAGACCTCATATAAGTGGAATCATAAAGTACTTGCCTTTTTGTGACTGGCTTACTTCATTTATCATAATGTCCTCAATGTTCATCTGTGCTGTAACGTGTGACAGGATTTCCTTCCTTTTTAAAGCTTCCATGTGATTTGGATTCTTCATATTTGTTGACATCCATGTTCTGACTCAGAATAAGGTCTACATTTGTGAATGTTCCATGTACACTTGAAGCAAATGTGTATTTTGCTATTTGGTGTTCTATTTATGTCAGTTAGATCCTGTTGCTTAATGGTATGGTTGAGTTTCTCTTTAAATTTTTTTTTTTATTGTTGTTCCATTAAAGTTGTCCCCATTGCTCTCCCCTGCCCTGCCCAACCACCTCCCCCACATGCAATCCTCCCGCCAATGCCCTTGTCCATGGGTCCTTTACACATGTTCCTTGATTTGACCCTTCCCCTTCTTCCCCATTATCTGCCCCCTACTTCTCCTCTGATCACTGTCAGTTCGTTCTTCATTTTCATGTCTCTGGTTCTATTTTGCTCGCTTGTTTGTTTTGTTGATTAAGTTCCACTTATAGGTGCGATGATATGGTACTTGTCTTTCACCTCCTGGCTTATTTCACTTAGCATAATGCTCTCTAGTTCCATCCATGCTGTTCTGAAGGGTAGGAGCTCCTTCTTTCTTTCTGCTGCATAGTATTCCAATGTGTAAATGTACTACTGGGTTTTTTTTTCTAAAAAAATATTTTATTGTTGTTTAAGTACA
>PVJD01012476.1:0-39456 GCA_004026545.1 Mormoops blainvillei | reverse complement strand
TCCTCCTCCTCCTTTTCCTCCTCTCCTCCTCCTCCAAGTTTGCTCCTTCTTAATTGCCTTTAGCTGAAAATAATTTTATGTCGAAGAGGCATATTTTAGGATGACGTATTCTGGTTTCCTTCTATATAAACTTCATACTGTGGGGTTGAAGCATAGCGTCTGGTCCATGGAGCACCCAGCACACACAGGTTTTGTAATAATCACAGTGATCACGACCACGAGGGAGAGTGTGATGGCGCAGTGGCTGCAGAGCACAGTCCGGTGGTTCCTCAAAGTCAAACGTAGAGTTACTGTGTGACCCAGCAGTTCCACTCCTAGGTACATACCCAGCAGAAATGTCTGTCAGCAGGGGACTGGGTAAACAAACTGTGGTATATAAATAAAAAGGAATGTTATTCAGTTGTGAAAAGGGATGAAGTTCTGGTACATGCGAAACTTGGATGAACTTTATGAAAACTAAGCCCCGAGATAAAAGAATCTTAACAAAACTCAAGATGCACCTCAAGAACATTATCCATCAGATACCTAAGGGATAATTTGGGTATCCAAAACTATCCCTTAGTAGGTAAACAACCTCCTTGCAGTTTACTCCAAGGTGATGCCAGTGAACACATCCAAAATACTAGGATCGGGATGGGAAAGGTGGAAATTATCTCCCCACAATAGCTGGTGTAAAAAGATCAAGCGGATACCAGGGGAGATGGAGGGTGGGTGGGGACCTTGGCTCAGGAAGTGGGGAGGGCGGGGAAGGAGGAGGAGGGGCGGGCAACGTGCCGTGGTTGCCAGAGTGTGGGACCCAGGACCTGAGAGCAAAGGGGTTTGGGAGGATTCTGTGGCTATGATGTCAAAGGCAGGGGAGAAATAAGGCAGTTCGAAGGAAAGACTCCAACTACAGGGAATGCACAAGACAGTGTGTCCACTGAGGCTGAAAGGAATTGGCCTGTGCCCGGTAGCAGGGGGAGAGCCTCAGCCATGGCCTTGCCAGCCCACGTGGGGACGGCAGAGGCGAGGGTGTCCTGCGGGGTGTCTTGCACAGTGCTGAGTTTCTCCACTGTAAACTTACTATTGTTCCCTTCGTAATTAATAAATATCTTAGGGGAGAGACTTTGAGATTATGAAAATATCCTTTTCTCCTCATATGCATGCCTATTAATTTTAACATCAAGTGCTAGATCTTTCCGCAGAAATTATTCCCATGGCACACAGGCGTATACAAGTATTCATAAACGCTCAGTTGCGTGAGATCAGTAGGCCTCTATTTAAACCATTGCAGTATGGTTTTCTATTCACTGAGCTTCTTCGTAATGGAGTCCCTTACAACAGGATTTTAACCTAATAAATGGCACAATGAATCATTTATTCATCTATCTATCCTACCAATATTCTTTTTTTAAATCCTCACTTGGAGAGAAAGAGACGGAGGGGAGAGAGAAACATCAATGTGAGAGAGAAACATTGATCGGTTGCCTCCGAATCGGGGGTTAAACGCACAACCTAGGTATGTGCCCTGACTGGGAATCGAACCCATAACCTTTTGGTGTATGGGATGACGCTCCAACCAACTGAGCCACCCAGCCAGGGCTGATGTTTCCTTTTTTATTAAAAAAAAAATCGAAGCGCCGATCCTCATATTCTGCCACCTGTGCCCTGATGCCCCCCACGCCCTGCTGTTCTCTTTGAATTGCTAGGTAAACTTGCTGCCTCGGCCACGTGAGTAAACTGAGATGGAAACATTAATTTCTTTGAGCAGATGGCTGTCAAAATCAACCTGAAAAAAGAGGTACCAGATTGTTTTGCTGGAATGTGATCACAGAAAATGACTCTGTCCTGGACATCTGTCATTTTTTCCTGCCCAGGGTCCTTCATCCCTTCTTTAGGTCACAGCACCCAAATTTCCTTTGCACAATCTCACCTCCTGTGTTCTTACTCCATGGGGGTCAGCGGGGTTGGTCCACCTGCTGGCCCCAGAGGTGGGCACATGCCCTAGGCCGTAGCGATTGGTTGAGAAATTGGCGTCTGGCTCTAGTTGGCCAGTCAGAATCTCCTGCAAGATCCTTGGTGGAATTATCAAATAAGAAACTCACTGTCTCCACTGAGTATCTAAGAGAGTGGGTTCTAAGGCTGTAGCATCCACTAGACATCTTTGGCACGCCGTCGGGAAAGGCAGCCTCAGAACGGGGCCAGCACAGTGGGGGACAGTGGGGCAGCAGAGAGTGGCCGAGGAGGCTAGTTCTCATGATGTCAGTCGATCGATCACCTGGATTAGCGTTCTCTGAAGCCAGCCTGCCCCAGGGTTTTTCAGTTGCATGAGCCGATCAATTCTCTTCCATTGTGTCAGGCAGCTTAAGTTGGGTTTCTGTTACTTGTAACCCAAAGTCCTGCAAATACAGATGCCTTGTGAGCTCCTGCTAGGTGTGAAGGCACATACTCAGGGCGCTTCAGGATTGACGATGAGCCAGACATGGCCCCTGCACTCCGGAAGCCCTCCACCTAGCAGAAAACATATGATTGGCGCACAATTATCCAGGGCCAAGGGCCCAGGCCACCAGCCTGATGCACACTGGAGAGTTTGGTGGCGGGACCGCAGGAAAGTGAGGGGCGGGTATCACCTAAGGAGGAGGTGGAGCATTCAGGAGACGGGGGACATGACTCCTGGCAGAGAGGCTTGGGCAAGGGTCCATCTGGGGAAAGTATAAAAAGCTCAGTGTATATTTTGAGGTTCTGTAGGTCATTTGTAGTGACTGACAGCAGTGGTTAGGGTAAAGGGAAAGATTGAGGGGACAAAACCAAAACTAGAGAAAGGCATGTTTGAGACAATGGAGGAGGCTCTGCTTGGCCCTTTGAGGGATTTGCCGGGGATCAGGGAGGCGGAGAGGGATTTGGGGTAGGGGAGAAGGACGAGGACGATGACTTGGGTGGCAGTGGGGACAGTGGAGGGGAATGGGGGGCAGGGAGAGGCAGAGCCTGTGAGGACACCGATGCTGTTGTCTGCGTGCCCTCAGGGCTGGGCTGGACGGGAGCAGAGGAGAGAGAAGGCTGGGGGAGAAGGAATCCCAGCCTCCGCGCACCGTGTGCGGAGAGGCTTTGGCCATATTTGCTCAAGAATCTCCTCATGGTATCATTTGAAAGCCATACTTTTTATTTCATGCTAAACATTGTCAGAGGGAGCAGTGCGGCTTCACCCTGACCGTGGGCCAAGCAGCCTGGCACGCGCACCTCTAACAGCGTGCCAGCCCTCGGGGCTGGCAGGCTCCCTCGGGGCCCGGCCCCTGCCCCGGCTCCCGCCTCGGCCAGAGTTAGGGTGTCAGGAGGGGCGCCTCTCTTCCCACTCGGTGACCTTCCCAGCAGAGAAGGTCCAGGATGAGACTCCGACCCTCCCCCACACAAGACATGGATGGTTCGGCTTTTCTATTAGCCTATTTCTTAGTCCCTTCTGACACTCAGATGCCAGTGCTTTGGCTTCAGACTCGGTGCCATTCTGACCGTGATCACTGCCACTCCTCTCGCTCTCTGTCCCCCCTCACACCCAGTCCTTGAGTACGTCCTGTCATGGCTGTCTCTGGTCCAGGTCATTGTGGTCACTCAGCGTGGATCACGATGGTGGCCAAGCTGGTCTCCCTGCTTCTCCCGCTGCCCCTGCACAGTCTGTGCTCAACGATGAATCTAGAACAATCCTCTAAAATCACGAGTCGGAGCCTGTCACTCCTCTTCCTAAAATCTGATGGCTTTCTGCCGGATTCAGAATAAAACTTTAAATCCCTACCACAGCCCCAAAGGCTTGACCTGACTCGTCATGATCTGACCAGCGATTCAACTTCGTATGCCGCCGCTCACGCACCCCTTTGAGCCTTTCTGCTCTACACTCTTCCTCCCACTGCAGGGTGCTCTTTCTCCTCACGGCCCACGATGTGCCTCTTCATCATAACAGCCCGTATCTATCCGAATAAGCTAAGTAACATACACTGCAGTAACACACGACCTCCAGACCGCGGTGGCTCACCCGGCAAAGGGTCATTTCCCGTTCACTGGGCCATGTCTTTCGTGGGTTGGCCGAGTGGTTCTGTTCCTCACTGTCACTCCAGGTGGAGAGGACAAGCCACCGTCTTGCATATTGCAGGTGGCTGTCCTATGAGAAAAGAAAGAGAGTCTCTGGATTCTCACAGTGCAGTTGCATGTCAGGCTCAGCAGAGGCACGTGTCCTGTGTGCTCGTGGCCTTTGTCCAGTCACTGGCCTCTGTCAACCACAGGGGCACCATTTGGCCAGGAGTGGGAGGGATGGGTAATCACCGGGTGAACAGTACTAACAAGGACCAGAATGGCTGATTTTTCTGCACGTGTGGCATAGATTAAAATTCCTTGGATTGTCTTCCAACCTAGCAACTGTGGACCACAGCAGGGTCGGCAGGTGGGGTTAGGGGAGAGGGCGGCTGGAAAATGCGGACGGGGAGGAGCATCGGTTGCCCCAGCTCAGGCTCAGGGAGAAGAAAGAACAAGGCTGGGTTTGGCTACTCACTGGACCAGACCCACTGTTGCCCGTAAGAAAAACGTGGTGGCCATTTGTCTGGTCCTTCAGGCCAAGGGCGCCTCGCACTGAGGGTGGGCTGGAAAGATCCCCTACCCAGAAATAACATACCTTCTGGTGGCTGCAATTCTTCTATTAGAGATTCATTCCTTTGGATCTAAAATAGCATTTTCCAAGTTGTGTCCAGCAGAACTCTTCTGTGAGGTGTCAACAGGTACTCCTTGGTAGAATAAGAATGTGAGATGCTGGGTTAAACTAAATGAAATGGGGTTTTCCTCTGCAGGGCCTTCTCGGGGCTTTGTTTAATCTGCTAACGTGTGTCATCTCCCTGAGAAGAGACCAACAGGTGCAGCATTTCCTTGATTTTTAAACCGCCTAGTGTTCAGTGGGGCAGTTTGGGAAAGGCTGGTCTGGACACCTGTTTAGTCCTACTGAGTCCCCCGTGGAATGTAGATGTCCCCAGGAAAGGTCTTTCGCGGGGGACTGAAAGCGGTGCAGACAAAACCTTGACAGAATGGGGCTCAGGAATGGCCTGGGGGGGCAGAGGCCTGAAAGGGGAGGAAGGGGACCCTGATATCTTTCCCTGCACCCCCAGCCTCAGCTGGAGCCTTGTCCTTACTCAGAACTCCCATAACAGACAACTTGTATTACTGCCCTCATCGTATGCATTTAAAATTTTTTACTTATTGATCAATTTTAAATAGAGAGGAAAGGGGGAGAGAGCGAGAGAAACATCGATTTGTTGTTCCATCCATTTATGCATTCACTGGTTGCTTCTTATACATGCCCTGACTGGGGATTGAACCCACAACCTTAGCACGTGGTAACGATGCTCTAACCAACCGAGCCGCCGGCCAGGGCCTCATCGCTTGTATAGTTTAATTCTTTATTTCTGTCCCTCTAATCTGGGAGCCCTGCAGATTAGGGCTTTATCTTTATATCCTCCCCTGGTAGGAGGTAGATGCTCAATAATTAATTGACCAACTGAGGCTCAGGCAGGGAGCAGGAGGTGGCTCAAAATCCCCAACATGCACCACTCTAAAGGATTTCCTGCATTAAAATAATCTGGTCCGCCTGTTAAAACACCCCATCCTTGTTCGTCATCTGCCGGCTCCCTCATTCCCCGGAGCCTGCAGGTTTCTCTCTCCTCTCACCACCCGCCTCCTGCCTGACCTGTGCCTCCCTCCTTGTCATCACCCGGACCAGACGGCCACGCTGCTGTGGTCACCTGGCTCACGGTGTCCTTTCTCAAAGACAGTGAATGCATCTTGGAACACAAACGGCCTGCCTGTAAGCTTGTTTCCCCAAGTAGGAAGTAAATACAAATACCTCGACATGACTGTCTTGACGAGTGGGAAGAAGTTTTTGTTTTGCTTTTTTAGAGGAGGTTGGCGTTAGTGATGGAGTGAGAAAGGGAAAATCAGACAGAAACTGCAAGGAGCGACACAGACAGTTTATTAGCAGCGCACCCAGGGCTGCATTACGACCTTTCTGGGTCCTTTCTTTATAAAAATGTATTGAAAATTACATGACCACATTGGCCTATAAGGAGGAGTATAATCCAGGCTGGATTTGCTATTGTATATTCATTATTGCTATATTTAACTTTTTCTGATTTTAAAAAAATATCAAAATGAAATCATTTTTTAGACTGTTAAAAATCCCATGGCCCCTAGCAAAGTGGCTGCCTTGCCTGAGCCAGCCTCTCGTCCCCCGCCCATGGCTCCTGGACCACACAGGGCCCGTCCGTCTTTTTGGGTCGCACTGTTCCTTCCGTCTGGAATGTCTGTCCCTCATCCCAACCCCACCCTTTGTCCCCATCCACCTGACAGATTCCTGCTCATACTCAAGGCCCAGCTCAAATGTCACTTTCTCTTGCCAGATTTAGCAAATTAAAATACAGGCCGCCTGGCTGAATTTCAGATAAACAATGAGTAATCACTTTAGTATAAGTCTGTCCCAAATATCGCATGTCCCCGGTTTTGCAGGAGACAGAGCTGCCGTAGGAAACGGCGTGTGTTTACCTGAGAGTCAGCCGATCTGGGTACCCTCCCCTGTAGCCGTCCTGGACTCCTTTTCTGTTCGGCTTCTCTCCCCACCTGCCACTCACCGAGGCCAGCCAGCACTCTCTCTGCACCTGTCACCACACGGCCTCCACCCTGTTGGTGTCATCGGTCCCCTCACCTGCCACGGGCGGGATGTGGCGATGCCCCAGTTGTCCCATGTGAGTAAGTGGTACTTTCCCCTTTATGTCCCCCACTATCTAGTCACTCACAGGGACGGCTTGGAAGCGTCAGGTTTTGATTTCAACTCAGGATGTTGTGTAATGAGACAAAAGTTGAGTTAACTCTTGCGTGGGATTACAGTGACGCTTCTGGTAGCAAAGCAAGACGGCGGGCCGGGTTCAGGCGGCTCTTTAGCCGATGGAAGGAAGCCCGAACCCCAGCCCGTGGCGGCCCTCGCGTTCCCTCACTGCCACTGTTCTGAGAAGCCAAGGGGGACAGCGTGAGGCCCCAGGCTCCCTCCCCTCTGTCATTCTGCGTCAAATAGGAAATCGGGACCCTGCATGGGAAGGCTGTTTGCCTGGGGGCTTTCTGCTTTTGAGACTTAGCTCAGGAAATTCTGATTTTCCACCTTTACCTTGGGAGTGGGTGGATTCTTTAAATGTAAAGTTCTTTTAAACCTTTACTTCACTCGCGCTGGCTACCCTGGAGAAAACCGGCCCCAGGTGATCTGGCACGGGCCACGAGAGACTGTCAGCTTCTGTGTCTGCGCTAGGGACTCAGTGCGCTGACACCATGCCCACCCAGTACAAGGAGGGATTCCCATCTGGAAGCCCGAGGAAGGCGGCATTGTCCTGGGGACCAGTGCGAGGGGCACTTGGTCCCACGGGACTGCGGACCAGCCGAAGCCCCGGCTGTTCTGGGCCATCTGAGCCAGTGAAGCCTCCCGGGAAGCATGGCGAACATGCCCTTTCCAACTGCTAAGAATTTCCCGGTTTTCAACACATTCTCCCTTTCTCTGGAGAAATTTGTTCTACATTCTCCTGTGGGAAATGAAATTTTCCCACTTGACCACTGGTTAATCATGCTGAGCAAGAAACCACAGTGCCCCAATGTTCTGTGTGTGTGTGTGTGTGTGTGTGTGTGTGTTTGGGAGGGGGTGCCCTTCCCATGGGAGCTGCCCAGTAGTTTCTGCCTCTTACTGATCTCTAGCTCCATCTCCCTTATCCCAGTGCTTAAACGAGCAGGGAACATGGCCCAAGATAGTTTCCAGGGACAATCAACAGGTGTCATGAGAAAGGAAACAAAAGTACAGGTGGTTTCATGGACCACGTGGGGAATTCTGCGTGTTATACCCCCCAGACAGTCACGTTTGTTAGTCTGACAAAGGTTCTGATAAATTCTACGCTTCTCTTTTTGATTTAAAAAACATTGTTTGATCCTATTTAACTCAATGTTTTCCAAACTTATTTGATTAGAGAATCACCCCATCTTCCTTTTTTTGAGGAGCATCTTGCCGGGTTAGTCATCCTGGGGAAACACTTTGCGGAAATGTCTGTGTAGAGGGAGTGGAAGTAAGCAAGTGTTTTATAATCTTTGGAGTCCCTCCCCATGCCACTGACTTTGTACCGGAGTTCGGCTCAGAGAAATCTGGCCTCAGCACTGCCCTGGCAGGACACTGCCCGCCCAAGCCCACGCCGGGCCCCAGAGTCGCCATTGAGTCTGAGTGCGGGCAGTCGGTGAGAATCGGAAAGGCCGGGCGTCTCGGGCGGAGCCTGGCTCTGCCCTGAGTACCGGCTGCTGGGGAGCCGGGGCTGGCAGCCACTCCGAAGAGTGCTAAGAGCATCAGGGGTTTGGTTTTGGGTTTAAAACACTATGCAAGGCTACCTTTTAACAGTCACAAGGCCACCTACTGGGTGCGCCATCTGAGGAGGTGGCTTGCTGTCCTCCCCCAACCCAGGGCAGTGGCATTTCCTCTCTTCAGTGTGTTTTTCTTGCCACCACAATACCCTAAGCTCGAGGCCCCCATTTGCACAGTTCCAGGGATTCTGCTAGCTCGCCGGGTAGAACTGATGTGAATGACATCAGCCAGAGTCCCGCAAAGTCGCGTCTCCATCTAAGCATTAGCCTGCCGCGGGGTTTGTCAGGATGCTCATTTGTTGGCGCTATTCAGTCCTGCCTCAATGTCTCCGTTATTTTCTATTATAATATCCTCTTCGGGTTCTTCATAGCACTTATCACCACCTGGATCACTACATATGTTTATTTTTTGGTATATTGTCCTCCTCCACTCAAATGAATATCAACTCTGCTTTCGGATGGCTGGTGCCTTAAATAGGGTCTGGCACAGTGTAGGCAACCCGTAAGTATTTGTTGAGTGAACAAAGGAAGGGTTTTCCTACTCGGGTGGTAATTGGTTGTGGAGAGTTGTTAGACAAGGCCATTGACCAACCAGCAGGCTGTGTGGTGGTGAGGGGGGCGGGGATGGCCTGGCCCAGGGCCTGGATGCTCATGCGTGGCTGCCCGGCCCAGCCGCGGTCCCCGGGCACGCAAGCAAGTACAGAAGTACAGGGAGCAATAGAAATGAGTTTTTATTTGTAAAAAGTTACAAAATGATATTGTACAAAAATAAAGTCTGTAGAGAACTTTGGTTGAATAACACAAACGACCAAGACAGATCAGAGAAGTCAGAACTTCCAAAGAAGGGCACTCCTTACTGGATCAGGGGTAATCGCAACGATAACGAAAAATCACAGACTTTACCCTTTTGTGGATTTGATGGAGTGGTTTGTCTCAGTTAGGACCTGCCTGTGGTGTGCAGGTGATGCTCGGGACAAGTTGTCAACGCCCGCGGAATCCTACAACCCCTCTGGGTGGGGCGTCTCCATGGGGAGCTGGGGGATGACCAAGTTGAGACCTGAGGACACCAGCCACCAAACCTGCCAGGACTCTCTGAGTCGGACAAGTGACCCTGGGGCAACATCAAATTGTGCCACCTAAATGACCAGACAGCTGGGTCTGCCACTATGCTGAGTGGGCTTCTCTTCAGCAAGGTTCCTCCCACTTCTGGCCTCAGAGAGGAGGAGGGGAGGCCCTTTTCCCCTATTTCCAAGCGAGCAAGGAGAGCAGAAAGGGTGGAGAGGGGCAGAGTGATAGAGAAGTGGGGTGTTTTAGGGCTGGGGGAGGGGATGCCTGGTAACTGCTGCCTCTCTGTTACTTAGTGAAATTAACACAATGATTTGAGGAAGGCCAGTAAGGTCTTCTAATGGCTAAACCTGTCATACATTGGGACTATTAATCACTAAGGAGCAACAGGCTCCATTGTAAGACCCAGTGCATTGTGCAGGGGTCAGCTGCCCAGCATACGCACACTCTGGGGCGCGTGGGAGGGGTTCTCTCCCCTTCGAAGACGTTCATCGGAAAGCTGGCACAAGGCTTGGCAAGTGGCCAGGCCGGACACGTCTTCCTCACCCACCCTTCTGGGCTGCTTTCTTCCAAGGGAAGGATCAGGTGTACAGGGACAGCAACTCTGGCCCCAAGAAGACAGCCACAGGGCTCTCATGGCCCCCAGCAGACCCCAGTTCAAGAAGACAGCATGCTCCCGGGCACGGGCACTTGTCTCAGGGACAGTGGGAAGGATGCCGGCCACCTGACAGGACTTCTACTTCTGGGTCAGTGCTGGATCCAGAATCACCTACTACAAGGAATTTAACCTCTCGTGTGTATGGTTATGCACGTCACAGATGTATGTGGCGGGGAGCGAGGGCTTAACTACAACAGGAAATGGAGCGTATGGTGTTTCCATTCAGAGCTGGAGAACGAAGAAATAAAATCAAGTGCCCATGGTCTCTGCATGCTGCTCCCGAAAAGAACACCTCAGACATGGTCCTTTGGACATGTTTCTTTTGTAAAAAAAAAAAAAAAAAAAAGGGAAAATGCTGAAATCTGGGGAAATTAATGAGGGCTTTTCTTAAAAAGGTAAAGTAAGTGATTTTTGCCTAGCGAAAAACGTTTTAATACTTTGAAAAGCATGGACCCTTGTTCCCAATTAAAATTTCCTTTGTCACCCTTCTTTGCATTTTGCGAGCACATATACTTTGGCACCTTTGAAAAGAAACTTCAATAAATAAGGGAAGAAAGAGAAATTCATTAGTGAACGACAATAAATAACAATAACTTAAATCTCAATAAATATCTTCTTTATATTTCTGTATCTGAAATGGATGCATTGCATCGAGTAGCTTCTCTGGTCACTGGTGACCATGCATAAACGGAGCTGGGGTGTATGTAACATCTGTCTCTCTGTAAACCGACAGGCCAGCGGGTCTCCTTGCCTCGGTGAGTGGTGGGGGGGGAGGGCCCTTCCCCATTTGCTCTCCTGCAAGAACGTTGCCGAAAACCACAACTGGTTTCCTGTTTCCAGGGCCAGAAATGAAATACCTTCAGGTTGGTTTTCAGTCATGAGGACAGCCTTTTTGGTTCCTAGCCAACTTCTTCCCACCCCACACACCAAGTTCAAAATGAATCACCAGCCGTTCACAACATGCTGGTTGCCGTAAACCTCAGGCCTCCACTTTCAGATTCCAAGATTACTGTCTCTTGTGTCTTTGCTTTTTTTTCTCCCCTTCTTTCCAGGGTATGTCTCCACTGAGTGACAGAAAAATAAACCTTTCTCACTTTCAGCAGTAAAACGTGACGACAAGGAACGACACCAGGATTACGTTTCCCCGGTATCTCCAGGCGTGTAAAAGCAAACCGCAGGAGACACACTGGTTTGGTTTCAAGTGCATCCGCAACTGTGCCCACGACTGGTGACGGTGGACGGTGGACTGTATCAGGTGAAATGATGGCAACACCCAACCAGGGACACCAGCCCTGAGCTTCTGGTGGCATCAGCTGCCGTCTGGGAGAATCCAGACGGCTGTTTTCTCTCTCTCCTGTCCAGTTTTCTGCAGCTGGATCTCTCTGTACCAGGCTCCCCCAACGGCTGCCTTCCTCCTCCTCCTCCTCCTCCTCCTCCACCTTGGTCCTCATCTTCCATTCTGGGCAAACATTTCCTGGGAACCTTGGTCCCTTTCTTTGCACTGTAGCAGGAATGCAATACACAGCGGTCTCTGGAGCCGAGTCAGATACATCCACACCTTTTAGCGGAATGCTTTCTTAGAATATGGTAAACCAGATTATCATCTAAAAATGACAGGTCGTCATCGAAGGCGACGGGTCTGCAACAGGCCTGCCCTACTTTGTCACTCACCAGCCTTCTATTTTTGGATAAGTTTTTTAATATTTTGTCATACATCGTCTCGGCGGCCTCGCAGGAGCCGCTGCAGTACCGAAAAATCAGTTCCTCCTTGGTTTCATAGCCCAAACCCAAGTCGGTGACATTCAAATGGACAGCAGTTAGGACGCAACCCCGGTTTCTGCCCCTCTGGCCTCGCCGCCCTTTCCCTCTGGAGTTCTCCGCGGTGCCAGCGGCAGCCTGCCGGTTTCGCTCTCTTCTGGGAAACACAGCCATTTGTTTGTCCGGTGTCCTTTTCAGTCTTTTAATGGTGGCTTGAATAAAATCCATGACGTCATCAAATTGATCAGGATAATCCTCTGGCATATTTGCTATTCGGCAAGAAAACAGAAAACAGAAAACGTGAGACACCAACAATGATCATTTCAAGCTGTCTTCTACATCAAAGAGCCTCCCGAAGTCAGCCACGCCTGGACCCACAGCAAAACAGGCGGCCCGTCCAGCTAAGTGACCACTGTGATCCCCAAGAACAAAGGCTAACATGCACCCTCCAAGACTCTGCAGAAGGAAAATGATTCCATTGAAAGAGGAGACTGGTGGATGACACACTGCCTTGTAGAAAACAAATCCTTAGGGGTGTGGTTTTCATTTGTATAACATCTGTCATTTTTAACAAGACTGCACTGAGGTTGCTGCGAGCTGGCTGATCCTCCATGGCCAGTTTTCTTGTCTAAAAACGGAGCCTAGAACACAGGATCGTGGACAACGGGAATGAGTTGGGATGCTCACTGAAACGCAGAGTCTAACCCTTGGAGGAAGGTGAGGGGAGGCCAACAAGCCCTGGAGGAACCCTGACGTCGGTGACCCGTGCACTGCACTTTGGAAACCCTGACGAAAGGATTGCCTTGGGTTGGGAGCCATCTAACAGTGCCGCTACTGAGTGCTCTTCCCTGAGATCCACCCCGATTTAAAGCTCTGCCTGGGTCAAGGGGACCAGAATCATCTTGATAGAACAAATGAAAAGCTCAGTGAACTCAACTACATTTTAAAACTTCCTTAAAAAACATTAAGAGGCTGAAAAACAGCCAACTCTTCACTAAGAGACTGATTTACCAACTCCTTGGAATAGCATGAGATTAAAAACTATGGTAGTACTACTGTAAGATGACAGGTAAAAGGTTCCATAGCACCATGTGGAACGAGATGCGGATTGAGGGTAGACAAAGCTTGACCCCAGGGCAGGGTCCGGGCCCCGCTGCAGGCCGTCACACACCTCCCCCTGTCTTGGGTTGCAAACAGGACAAGATCTGCACTTTAGGGACATTGCAGGGAAGAATGACGAGGCCCCTGCCATGACGTATGAGACCTCCGGGGAAAGGCAGGAACCTCTAGGAGTTTTCTGCTGCGCTTCAGCACTCGCTTTGGCTGATCAAGAGAAGAGGAACCGTTTGAACAATTTAATACATTTCTCAAAGAGGGAAGCAATTCAAATGCCTGTTAACTAGGCACTGGACTTTTTGGGCTCCCCTTATCCCATTTTCAGGTAATTTAGTCTGTTCAGGATTACACATGGCTTAGAGAAATATGCCACAAAAGTGTTGTTAGCAAGGGTGAACGGTTTTGGCTGAGACCGTGTCAAAGCAGAGAAGGATTACACCGTGCCTAACACACAGCAAATTGTTTGGAAATGAGCCGATCGCTAAAAAAGATCTCAGGAACCCTATTGTGTAAAACGAAATCCAGCTGATGTGACTGAGCCACATCCATCCATCCATCCATCCGTCCATCCATCCAGATATAGATAATATATAGGAAGACGTATGGTCTATAGTAAGACCTTACGCTGGCCTATGAGCAGAGTGGGGATCATGTGAAATCCCCAGGGCACCTCGGTGCCCAATGTCAAATTTGGAGCTGCTTCCCCCCCTAGTCCAAGCCCCATCACCCCCTGCCTGGGTAACTCCCTCGTCCTTGCCTTACCCTCCTCCAGTCTGCTTCCTACCCGCAGCCAGTGCAGAGCTCTTAAAACTGGCCATGCACTCACACCCCTCCTCAGCTCCAGACCCTCCAGTGGCTCCACACCTCTCTTGGGGGCAAAAACCGAAGTCCACAAGGGTCTAAGGCCCTACCTGACCTGGCCATAGCCCATCCCCCAGCCTCTACTACCTCGGACCTCATCTTCTCCTCACTATTTCTCCAACGCAGGGCCTCTCAACCTTGGCACTAGTGGAATTTTGGGCCGGATCCTTCATTCTTTGTTGTGGGAGCCTGTCCTGTGTTTTGTAGGATCTCTGGCCTCTACCCAAGAGGCGCCAGTAGTATCCCCAGCCCCTCAGTAGTGACAAACTAAAGTGCCTCCAGACATTGCCAAATGTCCCCCGAGGGCAAAACGTCATGGGCTGAGACCCATAGGTCAGACACAGACAGGGACTCAGGGGCTGCCTGCTCCCGGCCTGGAACTCTGTTCCTTGGAGTGCCCAGTGGTTGACTTCCCATGTCCCTTGCCAGTCTTGCTCAAATGTCCCCACTGCCAAGTCCCACCCTGACCTTCCTTATTGCAAATGCAATTCCTCCCCAAGCCCCAATCCAGGCTCCCCTGCCGTCCTAAAACTTACTGCCTTCCCACACCTGGCATGTATGACTTATTTCTTGTGTTTGTGATTTACTGCCTGTCTTCTCTGATAGAATGTGACCCCCAGGATGCAAGAACCAGGAGGCTTGGCTTGCTCACCAGTGAATCCCAAGGGCTTAAACAGGATCTTGTCTCTGGGGGCCCTTGATAATTTTTGAATGAATTAGTTCACGTTAACAGGGGGAAAGAAAGAGTCCTTGATGTCACCAACGACCCACCCCGTGATGAAATGGAAGGCTCCAAAGTAACCAGTTCGTGCCCCACGGGAGGCCGGGGCGGCCCCGAATGGCACAGCCATTTTGCACCTGAGAGCTGAGCTGAGCAACTGTCTGCAGGCCGACCTTCGCCACCTGGCCTGCTTCCTGTAGCTTCAAAGTGTCTGCTCACAGGCCCATCCTATCCTGAGTGTACAGAAAGGGCCCCTGCCCCCGGGAGTCACCTGTTCCCACTGTGGGGTGGACCCAAGAGTGGGAGACTGCTCTGAACTTGTCATTTCCCCTGAACACGTTCTAACTGGACTTCCTCAGGAAGTTTTCTTTTTTTCTTAAAACAAAACAAAACTTTAAATCACTCTGATTTAAAGAAATGAACTACTTAATTTGAAAAATGAGCTGCTTATGCTATTTGTGTTTTTTTTTCAGTAATAAGCTATAAAAGAGGAAATTAGGTGTCCTCGATTTGAAAAATCCATGCTTGAACTTCTAAAACTGAGATATTAGAGGTGATTAATCAAAATATAAGAAAAGTCGTCAAGTTCCAAAAATAAAGACTCTTTGTTTTACAAAAGGACTCACACAATGGGGTTCCTGGGAGTCGTTTAAGAATTCCTGAATAGATCATTAACTTAAAAACCTGGGAACACAGACAGCTAAAATCGATTAAGAATCAACTGAAGATTAATCATAAATGAGGATGAAACATTACTAAAATTTTAACATAAACTAATGGGAACACATTTGAGTTACACGAGTTCAACTTACACTGCTTTACAGACTCATTACCTTATAGAACATGATAAATCACATAATTTAACGTAACTAGAGTTATAATAATGATTTGAATCAGCACTTATAATGTTCTTATTTATCACCATATACTTTCGAAGTTCCTGAAAAACATGCTCCCTCCTTTTTAAGACATTTTGACTGCAGAGCTCTGTCCTCTGGCTTTGCTTGCCAGATAAAACACAGAACACTCAGTTAAACTTGGGTTTCAGATAAATAGTGAATACATTTTTAGTACAAGCGGCGCTCCATAATGTTTGGGACACACTCGTACTTCACTGGGAGAGTGTTTAGCCCCCTTTTCTTATTTGAAACTCCACTTGGCCCCTCGGGGATGATGCAGTGTGACTGGACCGGGTACTCAGGCTTTCGGGTGACGCGGTGAGCAAATCATTGACCCTGGATTGAAAGGCTTCCTGGCACCTGGGAAGCGGTCAGTAAGTGTTTGATGCATTAAAATCAAAGGGTGTGGTTGACGGGAACCTCTCCTTTTGATGAAAAAACCTCCCTCATACCTTGTTATGAACATGGACATATTAACTGAAGCCCCGAGTTCAGGGCAATTCTTATTGAGCTGAAGGGTTCCCCTCCTCCCCTATCTTCTTATTGAAAAGCAGAGCAAAAAAGTAAATATAAATATTTATGCTGAAAGTTTTATATGGATATAACTTTTGGAAACCAGAAAAGGCCACATTATGTATTTTCCAAACCGCAGAGCCAATAGTCTTGTCCCTTCCAACGAAATTCCTAACTCCGGGCCTTTTGATGAGGACTGAGTTCGTGCGTAGAGAGGTCTCGATTTATCAATGCTAGGCCTTTGGGGGGCAGCAGGGGCAACACACCTCACTGAGCTGAGCCTCAAAAATTCTGCAGAGGCCTCGAGCCCAGCCCAGGCAGGTCAGCTCCCTGGGAGGAACCAAGAAGCCCAAAGCTGCTTCACTCTCCCAGGAATTCACCGAGCTGAGAGGAAGAAAGGCGTCTGGGTTTGGATTCATTCCTTAAATTGAGACTTAATGTTATATCCCTTTGTTCTTCATCCTATAAAGAGCTTGGCAGAATGTCAGCTACACAAATGGCCCTCATTAGTATTAACTCTGATAGCAAAATCCTTGCCAACCACGAAAGGGGACCATCCTTGATTTTAAAGGCCCGCGCACTCCCCAGGCCAGCTTGGAGGAGGGATCTTGGTTGGAAAAGCACTGCCATCCCAAAGCTCAAGTTTTTGAGAAACCGAAATACCCAAATGCATTTAAGTCATCTTTCAGTTTGCAACCAAATATTTTGGCATTATTCTATTTAAAGGATTTTAACTTTGATGTGCCCTTTGTATAAACAGTCTTATTTAAACAAATGAAACCTCGTGCTGGGGCACGACTCTCAGGACAAGCCGTTCACTGCAGAGACTTTGCCTCGCTTGATTATGGGGAAAAAATACGTCCGCTCAGGAACAAAGGGCTGGGATATTGACTGTTCTGTAAAGCCTACTGAGTTTTTATAGGAACAGTGGCGGGGCGTTGGAGTACTCCTTGTAACCGCGGAACTGAAAGGTACAAAATTCCCAACATTATCTTGGTGAGACTGACATTCACTGGATATAGTCTCCTAAATGTTCGCTTTCTTTTACACACAGTACAGGTTAATTACATTGTAATCAAAGGGATCACTTTTCACTCGTATAGAGGTGTCCTCCTCCCTGGCCCTGCAGCCTGTCTCTTTAAGCCGTGGGCCCAGAAGGGAGGCGGCACAAGGTCGTCTGCAAGGCGGTGAGGAGATGACCACCTTCCAGAGGTAAGGAGGCTCTGAGGACAGAGGAAGGACTCTGAGGCTCCCAGAAAAGAGGTGGCTGGACCCTTGTCCCTCGTGGAGCCTCAGGGGAGCCATCTGCCAGGCCAGAGCCAGGCTCAGGGGCCACAGGAGTTTCTTGCTCTGGGGAGGACCTGCCTCTGCCCTTCGCTGTAAAGCGCCCAGCTCCTGCCTATCCGAAGGGCAAGGGTTAATGTGCCGAGGTCCATAGGGGCGAGCGACTGCCCAGGCCAAGGCCACGCAGGTGAGAGGGGTGTCTGGAGCCAGCGCCAGGATGCCTCCACTCCAGGTGGTGCCCAGCACTGGGGTGGGCCAGCCCCTGGCTGCGCTGTGCCCGGGGCTGCTGAGGTGCTGGGAGGCCGTCCTCACACAGAGAGCCTGTCTCTGCAAGGCTGCCCGCAGACAGGGGGCAAGTGGAAGCCGCCCCCACCCCCAGGGCTGGGGGACATATAGTCTAATATTCTTTGCTCACCTGTTTCCCAGGTAAAGTGCAAATTGCTCTGTAGACCAAGTAAATGAAAAATAGAAGTTCTCTCTCTTTTTCTCTCTCTATATCTAATCATACATATATGTATATATGCACATACACACGCATGCTTATATGGAAAGATCAGCCTTAGATTGATGTAGCCTCTCAAGAAAATTCCCAACTAATGTCATTCTTTAGACTTGCTTCTTTTTACTTTTCAATAAGGCACAAACATGATTTTCTCTCACTCCTATTAAAATATTAAAAGAACTGCGTAGCGAAGCCTTTTATAATTCCTCACATTTCAAAGTTTCATTATTCTATATTTTAAATAACAGCCTCCTTGATGCACTTAAAAATGTTACCAATAGAAAGCTGGGATGGATGCCGACTTACACACACTAACTTTAAAGCCAGCAACATCCCTACAAGACTCAAGTAGGGATTGCACATTATCTCCACTTTACAGATCTGGAAACTGAGGCTCGACAAAGATTGATATTGGCCCAGGACTACATGACTTGTAAACGTGGACTTGGATGATGTGGTTTCAAACTTGTTGGAAGGCTCCTCGACGCCTATCTGCTTTTAAGTAAAAACCTGACTACCCTGCAGCTTTCGAGTCTGGAGGCACGTGGATCGCCCTCCGGAACGCACCAGGTGCACTGATTTCACCCGCGCTGTTTGCCAAGCTCAGAACAGGAGATGAGAAATACACTTGCTATTGAAAATTTAGTGTGAATTCTAAAATTAGGCTGCCACGGGCCCCAGGATTCAGTCCTCTCTCTCCACGAAGGGGAACACCATGGCCTTCAGGGGCATCTCTCCCGTGTCCTGGCTTGTGCATATCAGCCTCAGGCAGATCTGGCATTTTCCCAGGTAAAACCGGAAAACCGGCAGCCAAGGGCGGCGGCAGATTCAGACAGGGGCCCCGTCTCCGGAAGCTCCTCAAACGCACTCTGGCACCAAATGACTCTTGCTGCAGAGCTGGAGAGGGCAGCGCCTGGGATTCCAGTCTGGGTCAGTCCCTGCCCAGCCTTGTGACCTTGGACGAGGCACTTAAGCCTGATGAGGTCAACTGGACCCTCTCCGGGGCCCTTCTCAGGGCTAAAACCTTAAGATGCAGACAGTCTAAGTCTTGGTAGAAAGTGCGTCCTGAGTCACCTCTGTCTGGGAGGGGACGGCCTTGGCTGATGCCCCAGCAGCATCCCACTCAGCCACCGCCATCGGGGGCCCCGTGACACCCCACAGGAGGTATTGTAGGTTCTAGAAGTTTTCAACCTTTTCAGTTTACCTCTTGGCTCAACGTCTCAGTTGTTACGTTCGAAATAATCATCACGAAATGTCTCTCAACACATCAAGTCCTTTTTAGGAGCAGAGAAAAAAAAATATGTAGAAAGTGTCCTGTATTTGAGCCTCAAAGACCCAGGTTCCAGTGGGAGACATCCTTACACCTCAGCCTCCAGCTTACATCTGAGAGGACACCCTTTGCCACCATGCCATAATCCCTCAGTCTCCCGCATCCAAAAGCCAAACCCGAAAACTCGCCACTTTCTTAAAATCTGTTTTATTCATTTCTGTTTTTGCTACTTCAAGCATGGGGAGGTCATACCCAGCTCATGACTCCAAGGCTAGACCCACCCACTGCAACTGCTACCAAATGGATCGTGAGAGCCCCATGGCTGGACCCAGGAGCCGTCCACCCTTGTTCTTACTGGACCTTCGTCAACCTCTGAAATGCGTAATGTTAGTCCATTAAAACGCTCCAGTTCCCTGAACAATTCGACAAGTCCTGTGGTCTGCTACTATTTAAAGGTGTTAATTTTGCCATTTATTTGAACTAATTAAAAAAAAAAAGAAAAACCTGTTCAGTCACTAAGCACTGGAACGCGCCACGTCTCACGTTATGTAACGACCAGCCCTGCTTTCCTATTTTGGACGAGGACTCACCTAGCTTGAGGGAGACTGTGCCGATCCCTCGCTACTCCTTGGCTAACTTCAAGAGGGGTCCATGGCACCTCTGTCCTAAGAATAATCACCGGCAAGGGCAGTTTATGAAGTCACTGTGACCACTGCCAGAGCTACCGGTGGGTTCTCTCCCTGACCACGTGGTTTGCTGACAATAAGGCATAATGACATGGGTTTATTTGAAAAGTATTTGCATTGTAAAAACCCCAGTGTTTTGTTTTAAAACAGAATTTCTGGATCCTCTCACAGCAGAAGGAAAAGACTGACCAGAATGCACACCGTTTCAGCATCAGAAAAAGGGGGCCTGGGTGTACTTTTAAACGCCACTTTGTCTACCAAACCATCATTTTCGTTCTCATCTCCACCCACTTGGACAACATCTCACACACTTATTCATTGTACTGCGTCTGGAGGTTATTTTTTTTATCTTACAACTAAACTAAGAAAACTTGTCCTAAGTATAATGGAAATTGCTGCATGAATACAAACAGCCAAAAAAACCCTCGCCCAGGCAGAGACAGACTATATCCATTTACTTGCTCAGCTTCTAATTGCCTTGCTCTGATTTCCACCTATGTGGTCTCTACTTTTATTATAGTCATGTTAATAATTTTACAGTAATGGAGCATGGCTCCCCTGGGGGGAAAACGTCCTTTCTCCTGCTTTTAAGTCAGAAAAACACCCAACAGGGTGCCCATTTGTCAACTAATCCACACACACCTGGTGCGAGCGAAAGCACTTGCCATCAGCAACAAGAGACCCAGCCAAGGAGTGCGCCCCGTGAGCTCTGGCCACTGCCCTTCGAATGACCTTCACGGGGAAGGCCGCGTAAGTTCCCCGATAAAATTACGTGCGCAGAAAGCTGCTTGGGAAAATAATCCTTGTGCTGTTGTCAGAGGCAGGTGGTTTTTGCGGGAAACCCCAATGGAACCTGGAGGCGAAGGAACCTTGGCTTCTTATTCCCGCAAAGCCCCGCCTGCGGTCCGAGGGGCCCAGGATTCCTCTGGGGTCCTGCCTTTGACTTCCCTCGGCCCTTCCCAGGGGGCCAGCTGAGCTGGGGGGAAAGGGCCCGAGGGGCCTGGACAAGAAGAGGCGTGTTCGATAGACCTTGGCGTCAGTTCGTGAGGAAGGACTCCCTACCCTCCAGCGACTACACTGATTGGAATCTCGGACTCTTCAGATAGGCCGCTCTAGGTATCATTCCAAACCCACCGCCGCCGTTACAAAACCCCAGCGCCTGGCTTTTCTCCTCACTGACTTTTTGTCGTAGCCAGAAGAGCTACGTGGCAGTGTCCTGGGTTGGCAGGAAGCGATCGTGTGACATGGTCACAAGAGCGGGTGCTGGGCTCAGGTTGCCCTGGTTCCAGAGTCTGGCTAAGCCGCTTAGCCACATGGAGTCTCGGCTTCCCTTTAAAGTGGGGACAGTCACACCTTCGCCACAATGGAAGAAAAGTGTTCAGCTCAGTGCCTCACAGCATTCAACAAACGGTGCCTAAAGTATGTCCCTATGGTTTTCATGTCTGTGACGATTCTTCAGTGATGTCTACCGAAAGGGCAGCAGTGTGGAGATCTTGTACCAGAGATGCAGACACTGGTCGCTTGTTAGTCTCGCTGGTCCAGAGGACGGGCCTGGAGCCCCCGCAGATGCCCGGTGCTCTGTGGGCAGGAAGAAGAGGTCTGTCGTGGGAGTGTGTGCTGCCTTCTGTGTTCCCAGAAATGCCCGGAAATGAACCACGCAGGCAACAACTGATTCCACAGCCCACGAAGGGTACTTTTGTGTCCTCGGTCGCCTAGATCAGCGCCTTCCGACTGAGGCAGGTACCCCTCTGGGGGCACTGGGCCACTTTCTATAGTGCCTACTGGTAGTTTTAAGAGACTCGATGTCCAGATCCTCGAACTTCCCCACGTGCTAAGTCTGACCTGAAGCTGGTCTGCCTGCGAACTCTCCTGCGGCCAGTTCTCCTTTGTCAGTCGCCCTTCTGTCTTCCCGAGAGAGGTGTGCTTCCTGCCCATCTCCCCCATTTTACTTGGAAGCACTGTCCAGAGGGTGAACACCTGAAGGGGCCGGGTAAGGACAACGGAGGCATACATGGCTCCTGGAACACACTGATGTCGGTGGCTCCTGATGTGAGAACACAGCATCATGAACTTAGTATTCTGAAGTTTACCTGAATCTGCCTGTGTGGAAACAATCACACAAATCCACACTGAAGAGAAGTCTGCAAAACAGCAGGCAAGACAGCCTGGACTTTCCAAAAAATGTCAATGTCATGAGGAAAAAAAGGCCTGGGAGCCATTCTAGAATAAAGGAGAATAGAGACATGGCAATCGAATGCAGTTTGATATCCCCGATTAAGAAAAAACTATGGAGGACATTATTGCCACAACTGGGGAAATTTCAATATGGACTGCCTATTAGATAACAGTATTCTATCAATGTTAAGTTTTCCTGAGACTGATAACTGAATTGTGGTTACATAAGCTAATGTCCCTGTTCTTAGAAGGTACCCCTGAGCTACGATGGGGAAGCCCGCCCCTACAAAAACCCAGAATTAACTCCTAGAGGGTGGGTCCCTTGTAGTACAGGCTTTCCCCACTGGGTGAGTGTTCTAGGAACCCATCTGTATCAGTGGACCAGCTGGCGTTGTTGTGAGAGGCTGTGTTCGGCTTCAGTGAATTTTTTTTGAAGACTCTTTCGACATGTTTGCCCATTTCTGATGGGTGATTTAGGAGTGCACCTGCCCACACCACACTGAGTATTCAGGAGTTTTTGACCAAAAAATGGCCTGACCTCCCCCCACCCACCCCGTGCCCCACCTCCCTAACTCACCATATCTTGGCTTGAGTGACTTTTTTTGTTTGTTTCCTGGAAGAAAAAAGTCCTCAAAGGGAAATGTTTTGCCAATTTGAAGAAGCGAAACAAAAAACTGCAAAAGCGCTAAAAAGCATCAAAATCAGAGTTCAAAAACTGTTTTGAGCAGTCGAAAAAAATGTCTTGATAGGTGTACTGCACCAAATGGAGAGTACTTTGAAGGTGAATGAAGTTTAAATATGTAAGAATACATACACAATTTTTAATAAATAAATTCCGTTTTGGGGTCTCCCCTCGTGTTTAATGGTATGCTTGCAACTAATTCTCACATGATTCAGGGAAAAAAAAGCGCAAACTGCTAGCAAGAAAGAGGTCAGTCTTGGTGAAGGGCACACCAGTATTCATTGTACCTTCAACACTTACTGAAGGAAAGTTCCATATGAATAACCCAGGAAATATTGAAGCAGGCGGCTCTGTATTTCATTCTGGCAAGCACTCTGGCAAGGCCTGGTGCTTCGTCTACCTGTCTGTCCATCCACTCACCCATCTATTCATCTTATAATTAGGATCTAGAAGTGTGATGGTTTTCATGGATGTATTTGAATTGAAAATGAAGTTGGACCTTTTGTGACCAAAAAAATCAGTCTATTTGGGCCAATTAGTTTAATAGTTTTCTATGAATTGAATAAGCTAAATTTGCTTATTCAATTTGCAGCTTCCACGTATGCAGTTCCCAAGTGGGCTAGAAACTACATTGGGTACAACTAATTACGCTTAGGATGAGAAACTTGAGGAGTCCACCTTAGACGTGAGCAGTAGTTTATAACAGTATTGGTGCAGGTTCACAAAGCAAAACAGTTTAAAACCTTAAAACCACGACTTCCCACGTCTGTCATTAAAGTTCTACAAAAGCGGGTTCTGGTCTCCTCTGAGCTAACTGGCTGTGTCTCAGCCGCACCGCAGACTCTGCCCACGCAGCCCACTCCTGTGCCCACTGCGGCAACTGCCTGGTGCATGTACCACCACCCTTGGCATCCTAGGCGAGCTCCCTATTTCCCGGGAGCAGAAGATGAGTGACCTGAGAGGAAGCGCCTTCCAGAAGGCCCCCCGAAGTCTGTCATCCTATCAAGCACTCGACGAGACCTCGCTACGTCCCGAACAGTTAGGGAGCCTTCTCTCACTGCGAAAAGCACCGGTCTTACAGGAGTGTGGGGAGAAACCCAGGTTTCTCTCTTTCTGTCGGCCTGGTCTGGGCTGTGAAGCAGCCGTTAGTCACAGGGGCCCAGGCCGTACTCCAGCCCCAACGGAAATCAAGGAAAAGGCCTGAAGGGAATTTCATACTCCCTGCTTCTTTGTATTAACTTGCTCAATTGATCTCCTGGAAACCCGTGCGTCAGTGTCACTCCATGTATTTTTGGCAAGCCAGCATTCGCGTTTTCTTAATCTACTGGTGCGGGGGCACAGGCTGTGTCAAATCAGAATTACCACCTGTGGGACTAGAAGTTGGAGGTTTCAGTCCTGGCTACACCGGTACTGACCTTGTGACCTTGAGCAACTCTCTGGGTGTCATTTCTTCACCTGTAAAATGGGGATAATAATATCTCCTCTCGTCTGCTGGGGCTCAAACACATTCGGTTCTAGGACAAGATATAAAACCTACCTGTTAAAAACGGGGTTACCACGTGGGTAGCTAAGAGATGCCCTTCACTTACTTGAGGATTAAGAGGTTGATGGGACTGTACCTACGCCTAGAAGTTTGTTAAGCACGAGGGCACCTTCCTTCAAAGTGACAAATATGCCTTTGCTGCAAAGACCCCACTCAGGGACAGCTTGGCGCTTGCGTGACTTTTGCAGTGCGGCCTGGTCCCACGTGCTGCCACCCGCCTGCCCAGGGTGTTCCGGGGCGTCCGCTTCCACCCAGGACAGAGCAAGCACCTTCTTTTCCCGGATTTTACAGCATCTCATAATCTGGGTGTCACCTACAGAGATAGCCTAAATTTCACACCACTTCCCGCCACCTGTTCCCAGCACTTGGCGACGGGTCTGGTCTCCTCCTGTAGCCACCACCTGCCCCCTCCCCATATGGTGGCCACAAATTTGTCCAGGCTTCTCCTTGGTATGGAATGTGCTCCTTTCCCTCTCCCTCCCCTTCCTAAGATCCATCTTTCATGTACTAGCTCAAACCCTCCCCCTCCCCCAACCCTTCCCTGCTGTCCTCTACAGACCCCAGGGACCTCATTGCTGGGAATTCTTACCATGACCACGGCCAAGGTCAACCCCTCGGCAGACAAAGCTGTCTGTCTGACTGACCTTCGCTCACCCACCCACCTACCCGTCCAGAGCTTACAACTAGATCATCAGTTATTTACGTTCAGCTTTGCCTTCTCGATGCCACATTGCTCCTAGCACAGAAAAGATATTTAGAGCTAGCTTCTTGATCAAGCTCAAGTGGTTAATTAAAGAACGAGTGTTTTTACTGAATAAAGGTGCTACAGGTCCTTAAGACTAAATAAACAAAGATGAAAGGGATGCTAGAGGGGAACATGCCAGATAGCTTTTATTTTTATATCAGTAAAAGTAGAATCTTTGGAGCAGAATTCTTCGGCTGTTGGATCAGCCTAAGGCCCTAAGACGAGCCAATGCAAATCAAGCCTGAAATAGATTTCTCTAAACAGCCGCAGTTTGAAATAGGTCTCGAGACTGGGGCCAGAGGGAGACGTTGGTCTCAGATCTCAAGTGAGGAATCGGTGCCTCTTGAAAGTCTGACCTGCAATTTCTTGATTCCAAGAGCCCCGTCCCCTGTGGCGGAGCCCCTTTCCAGCTTAGGTTAGTTACTTTGTCACAGCATTGCTCATTCATACAGTCCCTAAAGCAGGACACAGCCACAGATGGATGGTGTCTTTATTCTGAACTCAATCTCCCATAACATGACATCTGAAAGCTTACCACTTACCCAGCTGGCTGCACTAAAGTTCCCTACACGTGTTTTGCTGGGTTTAGGAAACATCTTAAATTAAATGTCCAGCTGGGATCATTTAAAACAGAAACACTCTATCACAATACAGGTAGCCTTCAACTCACAGCCCCCTTACCACTTACACGTAAAGATCTTTCTATGCCCTGGCTCCTGTCTCCTCAGAGGGGAAGGGGGACTCCCTAATGTGACTGTGGGAACCTGGTGGGAAAAATTCCATAGGAACTGTGTGGGCTCAGAAAACACGGCGGAGGGAGGGAAACCTGGGAAGAGCTGGGGGGAGCTGACCCAGGGGCAGCATCCCAGGCAAGGCTGGCTTGCCTACGTGCTGATCAACCGAATGACTGTGGAGCCCAAAATAGCCTCCCCGCAAGGCCTGCATTTCTTTCACGCTCCAAATTATGTTGTGCCGCTTGAAATTCCACCAGTTAGAGCAGCGTCTTGGCAAAGGCTGGCTGTGGTGGGAGCACGGGGAGGGGCCCTTAGAAGTAGGAGGGTGACAGATGACAACTACAATACTTATCTCTGGGGCTTTACAAAGCATTACCTCATTTAACCCCTCACAGCCACCCTGCGAGGCAGGCTTAATATTATCCCTATTTCACAGGTGAGGAGACTGAGGTTTAAGAGATGCTAAGTAACAGCTGGTTAAGTGGCAAGGCTGGGATCCAAACCACAGTCTGATCTGAATGTATGAACTTGAGCTCTTATTGAAACTCCCTGATTTCTTGCTCTCTGCCCTCCTGCAGATTTAGGGACCTGGCACCCCAGGAAGAGGCTCTAGCCTAATAATATTGTGAATTAGATTTCAGTTATATCATGGTTTACAGAGGTTTTTGTGGGCTAGACTGGGGACTTGAAAGCTTGATTTAGAAGATTGTTTCTATAGGCAATTTTGTGACTTGCTACCAAACTGGTGGAATATAATCCCGTTATGTTACAACAAACTGTGGGCGACCTGTAATTACAATTTAACAATGCTCAATGTTTCTTCTAGTTGGCTTCCAGTCCCACAAAAAAGCCCACTTTACCAGCCCAGGGCTTTTCACGTTTAGTTTCAGTTTATAGTGCTACCAAATTGTACCACAAGTCATGCATTCACTAGACAATATGTTGATGAAGGCAGGGCCTTCGTCTCTGGCGTAGCAAGGACTCCCCAGCACCCAGGAGGGTGCCTGGCAGACACACAGGCACACATGAACTGTTTGTTAAGTGAATACGTGTTTGTAGATTGCAGATTTTTAAAACTGCATGCGCATTATGCGTTTCCTTGTAAGACACGTCGAGAGCTGTCATACACAGCTGAGATCTGGGATGTGACTACGATTAACTAATACATTCGGAGGACCTTGAGCAACACGGCTTTAGCCATTAGCTGAAGACCTTCCTCCACCACAGGGTGTTTTCCCCTAAGTAGCAAAATCAAATGTTCCCTGTGCATTTCAGTGGTTTGGGGAACCTCTGGTTCCGGCTTCAGAAGACCCGCCTCCTGCCACTGTGGGCCCCTTGTGCTTGGACAGTCTGCTTTTGGTGCTTCCTTTCAGCTCTAAAATGCTATGACATCTGTGAGTTTCACCTTTTCGATTCCTCACTGCCTACTTGAACTGCCCTTTGGAGAAGATATGGGCAAAAAAAAAAAAAAAAAAAAAAAGAAAGTAAAATAAAAGAACAAAGATAGCTAAAGAAAAAATTCTTTGATATCCCACAAGTCCTTGAGCTTCGACAAGCTCGAAGCTGCCGTGGGAGGCGGCCAGAGCCCATTTACCTTACAGCCAACCTGTAGGGAAGCAGGCGGGTCAGCTATGACTCCCGTTTGGCTAGTTTATCCCAGGAATAGAACTCTGGCTGTTTCATTGACATTGGACCAGCAGAACACATGCGACCGCAAGATGAGTGTATGGATGGGGTACAGTCCAGTCCCCCTTGAACAGCATGGAATGACTGTCAAGGTGGCATCAAAGGGCCTTTGCTCACTAAGTCAGAAGCATTTGAAAAGAAAAGGGGCCAGGATTTATGGTACTTTATATTCTCAAATAGAACAATTGACTTAATGTTTTTCTACATAAGCCTTAACCAGTTGCACGGTGTACAGAGCAGGATATAAATGTCAGCACTGTGACAGGGGCGCGTTGACACGGCCGAGTGTTCAAAGTCTGCACACTGTCATTATTCTGCCGTCTCTGTGCTGACAGCCTGCTACCAGATTGAACATACCTGGAAAGAAGTCAATTTGGCTTAGAATGCAGCTCAGTTTCTCTTTCAAGTTTCCTCTAGGATCTATTGGGTCTTCCCATAGATAAAACGGAATTGGGTATGTTCTGCTGGTTCAAATGTAAATAGAATAGTCAGAATCTAGTCCATTGGTGCCTTAGCATCAGTTTTAGAGAAGGGAAGTAATTTCCCTTCCCCCACAACATGCTGTCCCCACCCGCACAATCAGTAGGAATAATGCCACCTTGCTCTGTGATTGATGGGACCTTATATGAGGCACAGATTTTCGTAGGGCGTTATCAGGTCACAGTGATTCTAACCCTGACTGCACATAAGACTCACCTGGGGAACATCTAAATATCCAGATGCCCAGGCCACACCCCAGATGCATTAAATCGGAGCTCTTAGGGTGAGGCCCAGGGTCAGTACTTATTCACGTTCTCAGATGATTCCAGTGAGCAGTCTCTTTTGAGCCTTTCCCCAAAGGACATTAAGGCAGGGGCATGAAGGCCAGGGGGCAAAACTCATTGCCATTGGAATTTTGGGGTGGAAAGGTCTTCCTTTATGGTACAGCTTTAAATTATGCATTGAGTTCTCCAAGCAAGAAAGAGGCTTGTCCAAAGTCACAGAGTAAGTTGGAAGCAGAGCCAGAACCAAGAGCCAGGACCAACGAAGCCTAGGTAGACAGGATGCTAATGTGCTGACTAGATCTCCGTGAATTAACCAGCTTCGCAGTCAGGCAGTCGCTTTTCTCTCCGGCGTGGCCTGGTCGGGGAACTATTATCTCCCACCACGTTCCTGTTCCTCTGGCCTAAGCTGTATGAATGAATGAAAAGCCACTTAGCTCTCACGGAGCGTATTCTAAAGCCAACGGTACTAAGGGGCGTTTTAAATTTAAGTTTCTATTAGATAATCATTTATATAGACTAAGATGGAAATTCATGGTTGAAACCAAAGCCTTTAAAACTAGGTTTATATAGTGGAACTAATTGACAGAAACTCTTGGAACAGTTATTTTAATTTCAAGGAATCAAGCATGGCCTCTTCCTAACCTAAGTCACTCTTGAAGTCTTAATTTGCCTTGAAAAATGCACTTTTTTGGGGGGGGCGGTTGGATTTCTGGCACAATACGCTTCTGTTTTTGTAATGAAGCATAATGTAAATTCCTCGGATTTCCTGGGCTGTGCTTAGCCCAAGGCTGCAGGGTTTGGGGGCCTCTTACCACACAGCTGACTTGGGGGACCACTTCTACTGTGCATATGACTACAGTTTATTTCAAGTGTGAAATAACATAGGGGTGAAGAGAGGGAGGTGTAGCCAGGCTGACATGCTGGCTATAGCTCACTATTGCTTTATTTGAGGTCTGTGTCAAATTTTCTACCTGTTACCTACCTACCTCCCCAATGACCTCTAACTTGTGATATAGCATGCCTTGCTTTACGTAACAGATAAACTTCTGAAGCCTGGATGATAAATTATATGAAATCATAGCTGACATGCCCTAATAAAGTGCCCTCTAAAACATCTGTGAGAAGCACAATTACAGATTTATTTTCTAGTATGAATACCCTGGTTTCTTTTCCTAAGGGTTAACGTCGTTGTGTGTGGCGAGAACTACAGAACACCCCCCGACCCCCGCCCCAGTTCCAGCTCTCACGATTCACCGTAAGCCTTTCTAGAACTGGAACTTTTCTGAATATACCTGACACTGCCCAGACGCCTGTTCTGGAAACCGAGGCCCTTCTGTGTTTTCTCTGACTCTGGCTTGGTTTTGTGAAGGCTGAGGCCTCTTCCCTGTCAGTCAAGGGTAGTTTAGGACGGAAACGCAATTGTTTTCAGAATGCCCCACAGCGCGGCGCACCCAGATAACAGGCTTTGGGAGAAAGAAAAACGCGATGTGTGTGTGTGCGCGCGATGTGTGTGTGTGCGCGTATGTGCGTGTGTACGTGTGTATGTGTGTGTGTGTGAGAGAGAGATAGAGAGAGAGAGAGAGAGAGAGAGAAATTGATTGACTGATTGATTGGGGAAGGGAAGAAAAGGGCACAACTGTGTTTTCCTGCAGTGGTGGAGGCGATATCTGTTCATCGGAATGCTAAATGGACAGCATAAAAAGTTGGTGCCCTCTGTGCTGGGCAAACCAGCACGCGTCCTACACAGACTAGGCGTCCGGGCCTTGGCAGCAGCAGCCTGGAGCACCAGCGCGGCTCTGGCCGCGGGGCGGGGAGGCAGTGCTGCCGTCCGGGCTGGCTTGGGTTGCGTGCCGGCGGCGGGTAGGGGTGCGTGGGGGTCCGCCGGCGGGCCCCCCGCGGGGAGGGAACGGTTCTTACAGTCACTGCTCAGCGCGAAGGGAGCGCGGCGGCGGCCGAGGGAGCGGTCTTCGGCGGGAGCCTCGGGAGGCCTCTTACCGGCGGGCAGGAAGGCGGACGCGGTGTGGAGCAGCACCAGGCAGACAGCCACGACATCCCATAACTTCATCTTAGAGTCCCGTCCGGCGGCGGCACCTGCGCCCGCGGGCGAGAGAACCGGAGAATGCAAGTTAAGCCTGGGCGCCGCCCTGGGTGCAGCATCCCCGCGCCCCCTCCAAATTTGGCACCGCCGTTCTCTGAGGCCGCTACAGCCCAGCAGTTCCCTGGGCACCTCCGTCCTCCTTCCAAGTCTCCCGCTCGCTCCCCCTCCCGGTGCGCCCCAAGCGCGCGTCTCTCTCCCTCTGTGTCCAGCCACAACTGCCTTTCGCTTCTGCCACCTTTTCCCAGGGCCGCTACCTTATTTTGGACCAGAGCCGCTACCACCGCAGGTCCCAATACGACGTCACCAGGACACCTGGTCAACTCGATGACACCAGGACTCCTGACCAGTCCCTATTTCCGGCGAGCACCACCTCCATCCTCTGGGGGCGACCCGGTAGCCCCCACGCTGTGTCTGTCCTCCGCCCCAGCCACAGACCTCCCCTCCCCGCCTAGCAGCTCCCGCGGACTCCGGAAAAATCACCTCTCAACCCAAGCAAGCGACCGGGCCTTTTATGTTAGAATAAAATCAAGCGCACCCTGGCCCGGGGTCCCAACCCTGCTCCCAGTGAGGCGGGGCAGGCTCTGTCGCACCTTCAACCCACCCGCCGCCCACGCTTCATTCTTCCCACCTATTTGGTCGTCGGAACAAGAAGTTAGTAGAGACTGGCAGACTTCTGGCCGGTATGAGGTTGAGTTACATAACTCCCCGAAGCATTAACTCGATTTAAAATACTAGTTCCACCTCTTAAAGTTATGAATATGAAATAACGTATGAAAAATCCTGGTGGAGCATAAAGTAAGCGCTAGATCAATGCTTTGGAATTGGTTTTAGGTAGGGATTGCATTTGTCTTGAAAAATGTTAATCCTTCATGGTATATACCCGGACGCCTTAATTTTTGCAGTTTTGTGAGATTCGGACCCTAAATCCCTTCCCCTCCCAGAGGAGCCTCGAGCTCCCCGCACCCGGGTCACACTCGCTCCTAGACGGTGGTACCCGGGTCCGGCCTCTGCGGCTTACATCGGAGCCAGAAGGCCTAGGCCACCAACGCGCGTGGCGTGGGGGCTCAGCTCTTCTCAGCGAGGGGGCTCCGTTTGGCTTCTCAGCCCTTACACCCCTAGAGAGGAGGGCCACGCACGGGGGAAGGAGTGGCTGGCGAGAAAAAGGCTCCGTCAACTCTGGGCCAAACTCCCCACAACGAGGAGGTGGGGAGGGAACCCGGGCACCTCGGGGTGCAGTATCACCTAATACATTCCCAAAGCCGGTGTTCCAGTTTCCAAGGGGATTCTCAAGTGGAACCCACGGGATTTGTGCAGTTGATTACTCCCCTCCTTAAAATAAAACGGATTCCTAGGAAAATCTCTTCAGCTTTTTCCATGGGGGAGAGTAAGACAGTTTCCAGGTAATGCAAGCACCTGGGTGCCTCTCGTCTCTATAATAACCAGGTCTGCCGCCTCCCCTCCAACAGTCCAGCTTCTCCCCGTCTCCACCCAAAACTCCCGCCCGGGTCCCTGTGCAGGCCACCCGTGGAAGCGTTTAATTCGGCCGCCACCTCCCACCGTTGAGGACACTAATGTATTCTTTCATCCCTAGGGCGTCTGTTTGTTCGCTACGCAGCTCTTGGGCTCCAGGAGTTGGAGGGTGTTGGGAGCTCCGGGCGATCTGCTGCTCCGGGCGCCTCATCTCGCGCTGGTTAGTTTCCAACCCCGGGAAAAAGCAAAGGGTCTGGGTTCGGGCGCACGGGCCCAGGCAACACCGCATCCAGGCCGCGGTGCAAAAGGAGAGCAGCGAGGCGTGTTAGCAGAGAGGACAGGGGGACGCGAGGCCTCCGGGTGCCAGCTCTCGGGTGCTTGCGAAATGGCTGGCGGCCCCGCGGAGCAGGCAGGCGCTGGGTTAACGCGCCATTCCAAATCTCGGTGCCCGCCAGCAGGAAGCGACAGAGGCACCAAATTTCCCTTCCGCATTAAGAGGGGTTTTCCTTTTTTTTTTTCCTGCTTGGCCGACGGAGGGCTTTTTAAATTGGACGTGGAGATCTTCAATTAGAAGTGTGGTGAAGCTGGCAAAAGAGGAAACGGTGGAAAACTCCCCGCCTCGCCAGAGGAGGCTCCCGGCCCCGGTTCCCGCCCTCGGCCGGGTGCAGCGCAGGCCCCGAAAGAGCTCTCCCAACACCCGGGACTAGGGAGGGCGCATTTTCCCCTCTGAGCACCGCTAGGGCTGGCTCAAGTAGGAGAGGTTCCTTAGTTCCCGGAGGAAAAGGAAAGGGTCTGGGGGCTGGGTACACACAGCGGTCTGCAAGGACCGTTTCTCTGAGACCACCTGCCACCTGCCCCCTGCCCCCGCCCACCGCTTCCCTGTCTCTGCCCGACGTATTTCTGCCGCCTTTACTACGCGCGCCAAGTTTCTTAACCAGCTGCCTCGTGCGGTAACCAAGCTCTCGTCCCGAAGTCGGCCTCCGCACCCTTCTTGTACCCAACAGGCAGGGCAAAAGGGGTGTGTCGAGGGCGCCGGCACTTGGTGGTCCCCAGGCCCAGGCGGAAAAGACGCCCAGGAGAACTGGAGTGCCCGCAGAAGCTGCCGCTCACCCCGGGGCGCTTCTGAGTTCCCAGCACCAGAGGGCACCAGAAACCGCCGGAGTCCTGTGGCGCCCACGCGTCCGCAGGTTGCGTTGTCATTTTGAGTATAAAACCGGTGAACAAGCACTCCCCTTACAATTCTCCCCAAATCCAAATTACTCCCGGAACTTCTTGATGTCCTCTCCAGCAGCCCTGCTGCTGCTCAGGCTCCTGCCTCTCTGTCCTCTCTACCTAGCTGTTCTGTCCTCACCTGGGCTGGTTTCCTCGCAATCTACAATGAGAACCCCTCCCCAGATCCCCCGAGTCTGCGTGACAGCTTCGCCGCCGCGGGTGAGCGCTCCCGCCGCCAATGCCCCTGCACCTTCTTGTGTCTGGCAGACTGGGCTTTGCCTTCAAGATCCGGATCTCAGCGAGAGAACAGGGAGGCGGCGTGGGTGTGTGTGTGTGTGCTGTAACTCGTGGTTTTCCTTAGGGGTAGGAACAGAAGTTGCTAAAAGATGTATTACCTTGATTCACTGTACCTCGTGTCCTAGACTGTCAGAGGGTGTATTGTCCCCAGGTTGCGCCCAAGACCCCGGGAAGGAAAAAGAATGAGGGACGCTTTCTGTATGTAGACAGTCTGGGGAAAGGTCTGCTTGTTAAAGGGCCGGAGGCCGGGTTTCAGGTCCAGGGGCCTCCCCGAACGCCTTGCGAGAGTGGGGGTGGGGACGCTGCGGGCTTCCGGGACACCTAACACTTGTTGAAAAGGGGGCATTGTCCCCTCTCCCCGCCAAAGCGGAGGCCTTGAGAAACTGCGCCGGCGAGGCCTCCTCGGGGCCAGGTGGAAGGGCAGCGGCTCTCGCCTGAAGGGCTTTGGGGGAAGAGATGTTTGCGTGAGGCTGGAAGCGGCATCTCTTCTTCGGAATACTTTCAGTGTAGATTCAAAATACTGAGGAGGAGTCGAGCGCGCTCTGACATATCCGCGGCAGGGGCTGGAAGAGCTGTGCTTGTCCCCGCCAATAAGCAGAAATGTAGGGAGCACGGGGTTTGGGCGGCCCCCCGCCCACCCGAGCGCGCACGTCGGCTCTGCGGACCTGTTTGCCAGAGCCCAAACTAGGGGGGCGCCAACAGGCTGGGGGTGGGGGTCCGAAGAAAATTCCACTCCCTGCCACGATATGGGTTGGTTTTCACCGGGTGGGGCAGGAAACCAAACCGCGACGAAATCTGCCCTGAGGTGGTGCAAGGTAGTGGAGGGGGTGTCATTGGGGAGGTGGCATAGAATACAGGACAAAAGAGGTCATTAAAGTAATCACTTCGAGGGCCTACGGAGAAACCTTGGGGGGCTTTCAAGTGTTAGTCCTGACCTGTCCAGGGAGCCTCTCTCCTGACCCCGACTGGGATGGTTAGTTGGGGTTGCGGGCATTAGGAACGTGCAAGCAACCGGTTCCGAAAAGGGCGAGGAATGTAGCTTTGCAAGACCGCGCCCGGAGGAGGTGAGACCTCTATTTTTAGGTTCTCAAGCACCTTTACAGCAGCTCCTCCGGGGCCTGTGCTTTACTTTGCTTGGAACAGACCAAAACAAGCTCATCAGTAAGTTTCACTCCTTGCAAAGCTATCTATGCAGCGGCACGTCCCGAGAGGACACTCTGGTCGCGGTGGATTCAAAGACAACCCCAGCCCCGCACCGCCCCGAGACTTGAAAGAAGACAGCCCCGCGGAGTCGGGGAGGGAAACTGACCCTCTCGGACATCCCGAAGTCTACAGACTTAAGGGGCACCAAAGATCTTTGCCCACGTGGGAAGGCAACCTGCCCCTCCGCAAGGCAAGCCTCTCTTGCGTTCAACTTCTCTCCCTCCTCTATCCGTCCGGCGCCTCGCTTCCCTCTAGTCTTTCCTCTTTCCAATCTCACCGCCTGCTCTGCGGTCCAGCTGCGACCCCGGTGTCCGGCGGCGGCCTGAAGCCCGCTGTGCCCGCCTGCCGCTCAGGCGCCACCCGCCCCCTCCACCTGGGCCCGCTTCTCCACTTACCTTGGATCCGGTCTCCGCAGACCCCCCGTTGGACATTAACTCCAGGAGACCCAAGTCCCAGCCAATACACCCATCCGGGCCGAGGGCAGGAGCGCGGAGCCCCGCCCCACAGGTCAGGGCACGACGAGTTCGCAATCCTGGGGCCGGTCGGGGCTGCGAGAGGCGGCGGCCAAGGCTCCAGCCCCCTCCGCCGCGAGAAGGGTGAAGGATGGCGACAGTTCTCCCGCCGATCCCCCGCACCCCCAGAAATCGAGGTCGGAGGAGCTGCAGCTGCCTTGGGTGGGGGGTGACAAGGCTGCGCGGGCCCCGGGCACGGCGGGCTGCTCAGCGGCGGCGGCCGCGCTCTGCGCCTTCTCGGGGCGCAGCGCCTGGGTGCACGAGATGGGCCGGGCTGATGCTGCCGCCGGAGCTGAGATCTTGCCTGGAAATCCGAAGGAGACACCACGTCAACCAGCGCAGGGAGTCGGTTGAAGACATGAGGGCGCCAGGAGCGCAGGCTGGTCCTTGAGAGCCCGGGCCGGGGGGCCTGGGGCCGGGGTGGGGGAGGGGAGGCGCGGGGCCCGGGGAGGGGAGGGGTCGGGAGGCGCCGGTGGAAGAGGGAAAGCAGAGCAGGGAGGAGGCGCCCGAGCTCCGGAGGCGGGGGCTCGGGGTGCGAGTGGGCGACGCGAGGCGCCCCTCCCAGGGGTGCAGGGAGAGCGCTCAGCGCGTGGAGACGCTGCCTGGCTCGCGCCTCCCCCTCCCGCGGTAGATCCGGAGGAATGTGCGGAGCTCCGCTCAGTCCAACCCAAGGGGGCAATCCGAACTTGACGGTGGCGTGCGCGCCTGGCTTCGTCCCGGCGCCTTGAAGGAGGGCGCGCTGTCGGGTGGAGGGCGACACTGAGCGTTCCTCGCGCCTGTCGAAGGCTTTCCTTCCTCCTCGGTGTTTAGCCCCCTCACTTCTCTGCAGGGCAGAAGAAGGCCGTAGCGAGGAGAGGAGCTGCGGGCCGGAGTTCTCCCAGCACTACTACGAAGGAGAGGTGTGGAGCAGCCAGTGAGGGAAGCCGAGTGTTTGCCAGAGGACGCTGCGAGTGGGGATGAATTTATAGGGCGCTCACTCCGTGACGTGCCCTCCGGTGGCTTTTCTGATTCGCTTTCTGACCTAAACACACATTAGTTGAGTCCCCATGCTGGGCCAACACGGTCTCCAAATATCTGCTGGCTGAAGTCAGAGGCTTTGCATATCATGTATTACATGGCAGGCAATGAAGAAGGCTTCTGAGGCTGGCCGGCTCCTCAGTCCTAGGCTCCATTTTCATGCCGTTGTAATCTAATACCAGACATGGGGTAGGCACATACATTCAAAATCCCAATTCCAGAGCCGTAAGATCACCTCATCAGGGACGGGTCAGGGGAGGTTGGGCTAACCTTGCCTTTTTCCAGATTTTCGAAAATGCAGATGGGAAACCGAAGTAGGCAGTGTGCCTTGGTGGTGCTGAGTTGCCAGTGAGCCGGACCCAGCTCCTCAGTCCTGATCTCTGTGAGACCGACCCTTTGGGCATTCCGCTGGTTGGTTAGTTACCACCAGAAGCAGCCAGAGCCCTCTTTTGTAGAGGACACGATGAGGACAAGTCCTTACACACCCTGCATAGGACTCTACCCACAAATATGTTTCACACACAGGGCAGGAAATTAGCTCTACCTTTGAAACAATGCAGGAAATTAGCTCTACCTTTGAAACAATGTACTAAAGCAGGGACATCTTTGTTAAATAGAAATCTGCTTTCTGGAAGCCATTGGCCCTGGATTCAGTGGGACCTCTTTTATTTTATTAGCTGGAGCCAGGGAAAGCGTAAACAGGCTCAGTTTACATCTATGCCCCTCTTATTTTAGGACTCATCCGGCTGTTGGGGAGCACGTGTTCCTCAAGTAGCTGATACAGACAATAGGCAGGGGAAATGTGTGCGGCACTGTGCGGGGAAGATCACGTATTGCATACGCTTCTTAAAAGTCAAAGAGATCACCTACTTTGGAGGTTTGTCAGTGAAGCTAGAGTAGGAGGCAAATTGTTCTTAGTAACGTTCCTGTGACTTAAGATTAAGCAGAATGAAAATCATGTCGTCCGAACATACCTGAGCTGAAGTTAGGATGCTCACTGCTCTGCAGCATGTGCCATGGTGTCCTTTGATAGGTTTGTGGCAGAAGTGTAGATAGATTTGGAAATGGGAGAGTGGAATAAGCTTCCATTATCTATTTGTCCTAGCTTGGCTTTGTGTTTGGAATTCGAAGGCAACACCAGTCAGTGTTCCAACCATGAATGATTTCCTCATTTTCAAAAAGATTTTCCCTGGGGATGGTCAGGCTGTCCAAGCACCTGAAATGATCTAGCACTTGTTATGTGCCAGGCAAAGTGCTTGCTTGGCCCTGGGAGTTGTGCTGATTGGGCTTTTGGGGGTTGCAAAGAACAGACACCACTGAGTTTACCCTAAGTAACGGGAGTTCACTGTGGAAGGAAGGCTGACCGGAATCTCCCCCACTCAGCCACGTGTCTCCGAAAAGCCTTCCGGAAAGGCCACCCAGCCAGGCCTCACGAAAACTGGATTGAAGTTCAGGAACTGGAAGGTCATTCAGGATACAGATCTGTGGCCGGGCCATCTCACTGCCCCCTGAGCAGCAGGCATCTGCCTCCGATCCCTCCTCACAGGCTTAGCCGCTGAGGCGACTCAGTTCCTCTTTCTCTTGCTGCTTTTCTCCCGGTGTCTCTTGGCTTCTGCTCCTGCTACCAACTGCTCAGCTCTCGGCTGATCTCACATTTAAACTCCTTTAGTGAAAGGATCTAATTGGCCCTGCTGGGCACTGACCAGGTGCTAGAGTTGGACTGAGGTTTTGTGTGAGGTCTCCTTATGGGTTACGGGACCCCCTGTAGCTCAGGTACTTATTCCTGGGCTAATCTAATCACCCATATCCACATCGGTGGGTCACAGGGTACAGAGCAGGGCCACCTTTGCTTAAGAAACCTCCTACACCTCCTCTTTGCCTTTCCTCCACAGGATTGCTACCCCACGGCAGGCACCGGGAGTTTCACAAACTTCTGTCTGCTGCAAGACTCACAGGTGAATGAGGGGCAGCTCCTGGTTCTTCATAAGCTCACCTTCTGCAAAGGGAGGGAGACACATGCACAAGGACTCCTAGGATAAAATGATAACTCCTCTAATAAAGGTATGTGTGAGGTGCTCAGGTCTGATCTCGCCCCAGGGTCAGTGAAACCCTGGGGAGGTTGCAAAAAACACATCCATGTCTGGGCCTATTTCCGGGTGATTAAGCAAGAATCTCCTGGGCAGTGGAGCCCAGGAGTTGGCGTTTTTAAAATGGCCCCCAACTTCTTTGTGCAGCAGGGTTAAAGTATCAATCAGCTTGATTTATTTTCAATGACCATAATCACTTTCTAAGAGATCCACTGATTTTGATAGGTTCCAGGACTGACTCTTCCAAAATATTACATCCCTTTGAAATATTACTAATTATCTTAAAACAGTAGTATAAAGGAAAATGTAAAATTTAATTCAGAGATAAAGCAAATACTTCTAGTTCTGAGGGAACATTTATTTGTATGCTTACAACATTCAGATGATTACAGAAAAGGCGACAAGCTCTAACACTTTCAAGCTCCCCTACCACTGAGCCCAATGTTTTAATGTACTGTAATCAATATTGACAAACATCTCCTCGGACCTGCCTTGACAGACGATGAAAAACAAAGTTTCTTCTAAAGCGACTGGCAGGAAGCAAGCATTTAATGTCATGGGGACCAGGGGTGGTCTGATGTCACGACCTCAAAGCCCCCAAATGCTGAAAGTAGGGACCATCATAGCTCTGTGGCTCTGTCTTCTCTTTTCTTGAGGACACAAAGGTGTTTGGTTTGAAGGTGTTCTTCGACAAGGTCCAGAGAGGACAACTGGCAGCATCATTTTTGCTCTGAGTAGGTAGATGGTCCCGTGATAAAGCAACAGCAACACATTGCCAAGAATTCTCACATCGTCCCTGGATCTCAGCCTTTCATCTGGAAAACCCTGCCTTGAGAATCAGAAAGAAAGACGCAAGTATTGTTCAAGCACTTCATCTCCTCTTTCAGGAAAAAAGTTCAAAACCCCACTCACTTCCCACTTCCCCATTATCATCATCTTCAACAGAATTTACTGCGGATCTCTAATGGAAGGCTGTCTAAGTGATGGGTGCTGTCTGTGCCTGAGGATCTTCCTTCCAGTCCTGGGGAGGAGAAAGCACACACAGGATAAAGAGAGAATACGGGGATGGTCTAGGAGCCTGGAGTCAGTGCTACCCCGTTGGGAACTCAGTGAGGCCTTGTTTGGCGTAGGTAAGCCGAGAAGAGGGGGTCACGTGGGCAGAGGGCAGCCCTGGAGACTCAGTGCTGAGCGTTACAGCTCTGAGGGGCGGCGGGGCTGTGGGGCAGCCGCTGGCCCTTCACAGGGTGTCCTCGCGGCTCCCGGTGGGGCTTTGCAGCTGCTCTGCCTGTAAGGGCCAGGCCCTGGGTCCCTGGACTCCCTCACAGCCTGGGTCATGACTGCTGAAACAGAATCCATCACTTGAGCAGGGCAATTTCCTTTTCAAAGTCACCACTTTATTGAGCAGGGATTTGTTTCATGCTTGCTTGCTCTTTAACAGTCATTTTCACCAATGATACTGTTACTCATAAAGAAGAGATAAATTTGCTATCCTTCAAAGCACTTGAAAAAAGAA
>PVJD01012475.1:0-39492 GCA_004026545.1 Mormoops blainvillei | reverse complement strand
GTAGAGGGGGTGCAACTTGGGAAAGTGGTGGTGGGAAAATGTTGACAAAACAAAACAAAACAAATATACAGGAGGAGGTAAAGAATAGTACAGGAAAATTGAGAAGCCAAAGAACTGATAGGTACAACCCATAGACATGAACTAACGGTGTGGGGAATGATGGGATGGGGTGCAGGGTGGAGCGGATAAAGGAGAGAAAAAAATGGGACAACTATAATAGCACAACGGATAAAACATGGCAAAAAAAAAAGAATAGATACATTTTGCCCATTTAGTGTAGAATACATGATTCCATATTATCTGTTTAAAGTATATTTTATTGATTATGCTATTACAGTTGTCCCATTTTTTTCTCCCCTGTATTCCCCTCCATCCTGCACCCCCTGTCCCACTAGCATTCCCCTCCCCCCAACCCTTAGTTCATGTCCATGGGTCATACATAAAAGTTCTTTGGCTTCCTATACTATTTCCTATACTATTCTTAACCTCCCCCTGTCTATTTTGTGCCTACCATTTATGCTTTTTATTCCCTGAACCTTTTTCCCCATTCTCCCCCCTACCCACTGATAATGCCCCATGTGATCTCCATTTCTGTGATTCTGTTCCTGTTCTAGTTGTTTGCTTAGTTTGTTTTGTTTTTTAGGTTCAGTTGTTGATAGTTGTGTGTTTGTTGCCATTTTACTGTTCATAGTTTTGATGTTTTTCTTATTTTAGTCCCTTTACATTTCATATAATAAGGGCTTGGTGATGATGGACTCCTTTAGCTTTATCTTACCTGGGAAGCACTTTATCTGCCCTTCCATTCTAAATGATTGCGTATTACCTTGATAGGAATTAAGTAGGTTATCCATTAGTTATTGTTACAAAGTTGGTCAATGCCTGTTGTTTTACCATAGATTTTCAGATATATATTTTATTGTAGAGATTATAACAAGGCACTATAATGTTTTGAGCATTCCCACTAATCTCTGAAGCCTTCGAAAGGAGGATAGATGTGGTTTTTATATTTTTGTTTTGTAAATATCTTTTTCTTTCTTTTTTTTAATTCCACATCCCTGGGGACAAATGCAACAGAAGATATTTTCAATGTTTTTTTTTTGGTTGTTTGAATAAATAAAAGACAGATATAGGAACTGCCTTTGACTGAGGTAGAATACTCTTATAAAAGAAAAAAATTAGGAATCTTAACTGTGATCTTTATTACAGTTTGGGGCCCCAGTTTTTCCCACTAGGAATACATCTTAACAATTAAAGGAAGAGTTTTGTCAGAAAAACATGGATTTAGATGGAAACGCATTCTTTAGGGAGGTGTCCTATCCCCGTTGTCGTGGTGAAACGCTCCGATAAGCAAAGCATGGTGTCCTCTGTGCAGATTCTTGGGCGTGTCAGCATATACTTAATATATTTCACATAAATACTGAACTTCCAGAAGCTAACATTTTTATGATTACTCCAGTAATGATGAACTTTTTTCATTTTCTTAATGAAATGACACAATGTGAAAAGTCTCTGGCATTTATTATTATCTACCCAGTATGGGGCTTTTCCATACATTCCTATGTCATATTACCCAGAAGTATAATGCCTCAACATTTTTATCATCATCATTTTTCAGAGAGAATTTTTGAAGGATTTAAAAATTCTTGTATTATTGTCACATTCCAATTATAGTTCAACAGGGCTATGAAAACTACTGCTTTAGAACAACAAGATACGTTGGTTATTTATCACGGCCTATTACAACCCTAATTACATGTATGTATTAAACCACTATATGTTTTTATGTTTGAAATATCATTAGCACATATTAACAAACAGTTTTATTTTGAAGTAATTTACCCATCGTTGTGCCACACAGTTTCCCAGAGTCTAAATTAGAAAAATGAATGCAGGATGTAACTTATAAATTAACATGAAATTTAGTTCAATTTTGTTTTGCATTGCCTCTAAAACTTCTTCTGAGGTATGCAAGAAACGCAAAGCCTTGTTAGTATATGGGGTTTTGGGCATTTTTGTGTTTAGCAATCTAAGAAACTTAAAGTATTTATCATCTCAAATATTTTACTTGAGGGAAAGTTAAAATCAAAACATCAACCATTGTGTTAAATAAAATATGATATAGGATGAAACAAATTTTATAAGACCTAGTTTACTCTTGTGGAGGAAAACATATTTCTATAATATATAGGATAATGACATGCAGGTGGTTTTTCTAGCTCTTCAACTTTTACCTTTCAATAAATCTATTTTATGTCATTTTGCTTGTAATTTTTGGCTTGGCTTTGTTTATTTAAAAGGCCATATAAATACAGTCTTTCTTCTAGTACACGATGTTCCTCATAAGCGTTTTATTAAACTAACTAATGAGTTCCAGCTTGTCTTTTGCTGGATGCCTTATTTCTTAATGATCCTTGATAAGAGAAAATATACTTTTGTCTAAAACCTCTCTTTCTAACAAAGCTACAACCTTCTCATCAAAACAAAAAGCAAATGCTAAATCTGATTAAAAATTAGGAAGACCGTACTCAGAAAATTAAGGCCCCCAAAGCCTGAACTTCATGCAGTTGTTTTAAAGATTTGAAGGAAAACATTTATGAAAAAAAAAAGAGAGACTGTTTTGAAGATTTTTTTAAATGTGAATTTTTTAAATCAATAATCTGAAAAAATATATAAACCATGGTTCTTCTTGAATCCTTGAGCCCTTCACAATAAATCCATGGTATCTTGTTAAATACAAATTTTAATTTGAGTTATTTTGTCTCATAGTGGCAGATTACTTGTTTTTCAGGTTTGTACAGTGCAGAATAATATTATTAGAAATCACCTTCGTAAAAAACATTCTGTGGAAAGTACATCTAGAGTAAGTTATTTAGCCTGTATCTATTAACAAACAACAGTGTCTTGGCAGCCTTGCCTGTTTAAAACTCTTCATAGATAGGTGTATCATTGGTCTAGGTGCTATCATTTTTATATCAGCGTACTTCTAAGTCAGTTACATTTATATGTAAGATAAGTTAAATGTAAAGACTTTGAAATGCCTAAATTGAAAAAAGAGGGTTAGGGGTAAAGATTAGAGTCTAAAATTGAGTTAGTAATCAAATAAAAATTACTGATGGGGGAAAAATAGCCCAGGAACAATTATGCTTTTATTATTGTGGCCGTACTGATTTGGCTGCTAAATTTCTTTATTACATGTCCTGTTGTAATTCAACTTATGTGGTCATTATATTTATTTCTTATCTTTCAGACATTTTATAATGGGTTGGAACAATTTGTTGTATTGCTCATTCATTTTCTTTGAAATAGTTCTACCCATCATGATACTTTATATTAACAATCAACAGTAAACATAAATAATAACAGCTGAATTAGTCTTTGTGATTATAATCAATCTAATTTTTCTTTTTCACTGGTAATTTATATCAGATAATAATTAATAATTAAATACATTTTTCCAGGGAACAGGTATTTATTTACTGTATGACATATCAGCTAATCTAAGGAATACAAAGATAGTTAATATATAGTCTCTGTTAACCCAAATGAGGAAACTGAGGCATATAGAGGTTAAGTAGCTTGTACAAGACTATACATATATAAGTGGTGAAGCTTTAGATATGACCTCAAAGGGAGATGAGTAGCTACAGAGATGGTGAGTAGGATAAAGAGAAGCTCATAAATGATGAATGAACACTAGATCTGGCCTAATTTAGGGCTTAAATTTTTTTTTAAAAAAGGAAAATTATATGGAATATCTGACCACAATTGTATCACAAAGAGTAGCCAGTATTTTTGTGAAGTCTGAAAAGTAAAGCATGGCTTTGAAATTAATTTCTGTAGAAAGCAAAAGAAATTACTGGAAAATTCTTGCCTTCTAAACAGAATGCAAGAACACCTACAAGCACGTATGTTTTATAGTTGGTTAATACAATCTTAGTAGCTAGACTGTGTACCTTTGTAATTCTTTATAAATTCAATTCAATTCTGTGAAGACAGTAAACATTCAATAAGTACTTGTGAATTTATTCAGATTATAATATATGTGTAATGGCTTATCTTGAAGTAGAAACAGATTTCAGAGACTGAACTCAGGTTTGCCTTCCGCCTTGAACGAAATAAGGTTTCATGCTCAATTTATGTCATGGACAAAATGGTTCGACGGTTCCATTTACTCTCTAATGAATTTGTCCACATCAGGCAATTATTTAATTTGTTACCACAAGCATTCTCTAAACAGAAAAAGTGTGTGCCCTTAAGGAGGAAGCCTCCACACTCACCCTGGAAAAGAGGGAGCCCACCGAATCTTGGGAGTACAGCTCTGGGTCTCATGGGCGGAGACGGAAACCAAGACAACGGCGAATTGCTGAGAAGCAGATTTTCCATATTATTATAAGCTCTTTCTAGGAAAAAATTAATAGTTAAATTTTACACTTCCTAAAATCTCTCCCCTTCTCTCTCTCTCTGTTAGTAAGTTTAATGTGCTCTGAGGGAAGCTGTGTAATCGAACGAACAAGTCTAAGAAATCAAATACCTCAGACTCCAACAACAATTTTTTTAACTAGTATTTATGTGTCCCCCAAGGAGAGTAGGTAGTATTTAGTACTTTTGATATTAGGTGTATTTTTTTTCTGTCAAACAGAACAAAAAGTATTGATTTGAACTGATTAGGTCATGAAAACATATTTAAAGGAGATGGTACACATTAGGTATTCATTTATTGCTTTTCTAAATGAATAAAATCATATTTTAAAATATAATTTATTACTGTATTCTCCAGAGAACAAATTTCCAAAAACTTTTCAATTATGTACTAAATATTAAATCTGATAATAAAAATGTGTTTAAAAGATGGTTTTAAACTGATATGAAAGGCTGAACATTTTTAAAACATCAAATGCTTCCATGTGCGTGATTCCTGACTTCAAGAATGGTTTTTAAAGTCCGTAAATCAAATGAGCCCTTTGTTCTACAAATACCCATGCTCTCTGAATATACTGTGTACTCAAAATACCATTTACTTCACAGATATAGTTGCTATGTCATAGTATTAGAAAACAGAAATCCATTAATTCAAGTGATTTCAAGCTGACAGTGTTTCACTATATTTAAAAAGTAGTATTTTACCAAAAATTGCATAAAGATGAGTTCTTTTTTAATAATGTCCTTTGTGTGTTATATTTTGTTTACTGTACTGTTAAGAGGTGGTTTGGTTTCTTGAGAACTAATGGGGCAGTCTATATTTGTCCAGAGGTTCAAAGAGCATCATGTGTAACCTCTAGCTTCCTGAAGTTACTTAAGGAAGATCTGTGAGGCGGGGGGAAGATACCACTTTTATGTAGACTTGACTTTACAATACAATGCAGCAATAAATGCACCTCAAAGTATGTCCATGTATTTATGATGGTAATTTAAAATCCAAAATAAAAGATCATGTTAAAGATAACATAAAAAGTAAATTGGGCACATTGGTCATACTTGTAAATCTAATATATTTAGTAGTACAGATTTCTGAAAACTTTTATTACTTGATGTTTCCAGAGCTATATTCAAAAGATTACAGTAGTTTCCCTGAAGAGTACATAAAGGTGTGGATGATGGGGTGTAAAACACATCATTTTATAAATGAATCTGCATTCTGACTTATGATTAGATGTACAAACATTTGCTGTAGTCCCCTTTAAAACAAAATTCTCTATACCTGAATACTAATATTAAATTAATAATAATATTGATTTAGTTAAATGTGTGGCACATTCTGGTGTTTTAGATTAGCATAGTTTAGAGAGCAAGATCCAAATTAAGAGACTTAAGACTAGAAATATGACTTTTAAAATGATAATAAAAAGATGATACCTTGTGGATATCAGTTTGTTATAGTGTGATCGCTACTCAACATTTTCAAAGTCAGTGATAATATTGTAAACTTATTCTGCAAATAACTATGTGTATGATTTTCAATTTTCTCAGTATTTTTTGCTGAAGAATTCTTAGGGATCTGTTGAATGTTATCGCAAACCTCCATTTCACAAAAGGAGACAAGCTTTGATCAAGAACAGTTTCTGAGTCATTCTTGAAATAGTTTATCTTAATCTAGGCATCCTTAAAATACTTTATATCCCACAAGACAAATCGGAAGAATATTATAGACTGGGAACACAATTTTACAGTTCAATTGGCAGAAAGAAAAATAAGTTTTACAAAATATGTTGTCATATTTGGAAGAGACAAAGGAAGATTCCAAATGGAATTCAATCTGAAGATGTAATTTTAAGATTTTTTTCCAAATCATCTGAAACCTTACTGTGTTATGTACATGTTACCACTCTGAGTGAGGAATAAAGCTATTAATAAGGGAAAAAATAGATTTCTGATGTTTCTCAAATGTCATATTGTTTGCATATCTATGATAAAAAAGTCAGACTTGCACAACAAAAGAAATGTGTTATCATTTTTTTCTTGCCCCCTCCCTAAATCTTTTAAGAAATAGCTTGCATGTGTCTAGTCCAGAAATGAAAAGATTTTATAGCATTTTACCTAAGTGAGACATATTTTTATAGAAACTTCAGCCAGAAGTACCTGTTTGTATTTTTGTTTGGTTTTGGTAGTTTATTGATTTAGTTTTTTAATATCTTATGAGTCTATCTGACTTCATATTACATTTGCAATATTGATAGACTAAGTGTCCATGAAAAACAACTTAATGAACATTGATTAAAAAAAAAATAGTGTTTTCCCCAGCTGGTGAAATGTAGGAGGATGGTATTTTCTATTTTTCCATTTCCTTGTAGTGGCATAGCTGATATATTCATTGAGATGATAATTTCAGTAACTGTAGTGTGAGTTCCCCGTTTAACACTTAGTTCCATCAAGGAAAGGATGGATCTTCCCCTAATGTAATCTTCTCCCTTATAAACTGGGCCTTTGAAAGTTTATCAACATTTTTTCAGGGCCACCTATTTACTATTCATACTTTCTAAAAAATAAATTGCTGTGAATAGTAAACACTGTCACTAAAGGACTTGTTTTAGTCTGTCTGGGCTGCTATAGCAAAACACCATAAACTAGGTGGCTTATGAACAACAAACATTTATCTGTCACAGTTCTGGAAGGTGAAATCCGGCAGCGGCAGATTCGGCATCTGGTGAGAACCTGCTTTTCAGACTGAGGTCTTCTCAGTGTAAGCTCACATGTTGGAAGGGAGGAAGGAGCTTTCTCAGCCATTTTTATAAGGCTTCACCCTCATGATCTAAGCCCCTGTCAAAGGCCCCGCCTCCTACTACACTTGGCCTTAGGTTTTGTTATATGAATTATGGAGACCTAAATACTCAGCTCACAGCAGGGAACAGGCCCTATGTTTCTTTTTTAGCACGCATACATACACAGAGCCTATAGAGTGCTTCATGCATAGGAGGGGATTATTAAATATTTACTTGTGATTTGTAAGTTATTATAAATAAGTAATAACTTCATTGTAAGTTAAGGTAAAAACGTACAAATACTTGTCAATGAAAAAGAATATAATATCAGTACCTAAGAAAAGCTGTGTGCCTGGTTATCAGAGAATGCTGCATTATGTCCTTTCTGTCTGCAGTGAGAGCAGCGGGTGGGGGTGGGCTGCTTTGGGGAGGGAGGAAGGCGGTCATTGGGACTGTGCTTCTGGCTCAACCTGTCTGCTTTCCTCCTTTTCTGATATTGAAATACGTCGTGGTGGTACAGTCACTGCTTATACTTTAACTGCTTTTGTGAAAGGTGTGTTAGTTAACCTGTCACCATCTAAATCTGCCACCACCCTTTTTTGATCAGCAGCGGTGTCGGCAAAGCTAACGTAAAAGGTTGGTAAACCCTGCTGAGCCAATTGAAGTGTAGTCCCACCAGCCCTGGGAGGCAGTGCCCCAACCCCAACCCCTGGCGGATTCGGAGTTCCCCTTTTAGCAACATCTGAATAGGAGTCTTAAGGACTTTGGAAATGGTGAAATTGATTACAAAGGACCACAAAGTAACCTGGACTGAGTTATGTATGGATACTTAATTAAGACATATTTATCATTAAATGTAAGACTAACAAAGGCATGTGGTAATCAAATTTCTTTTGTGACGTTTTGTACTAACTTTTGAAGAAGTTTGCGCTAAAGTAGTGATTTTCAGCCCTTTTCATCTCATGGCACATGTAAACTAGTTACTAAAACTTTATGGCACACAAAAACTATTTGGTTAATATGACAAAAAATATAGGTATAATTTTAATCAACTTACAAAAAATAATAGTAATTATCTACCCTTTTTGATCCAATGTAACTTTTTAAAACATCGAATTCCTATACTTGTATATAAGGATTTCTGGTACCAAGAATTAAGCAACCAGATGCAACATTATTATGCAACGTGACCAAGAAGATGCAACTCTATTATATGACCTATATATTTATGGTTCAAAACAAGGCACCACAATGAACAGCTATCGTTGTGTTGGGTGCTGTCTTTTTTTTTTTTTTTCGACAATCTGAGGGGAAAGAGGTCAGTGCCCCTGACTAAATAGTCAGGTATTGCATGCTTTAAACATTCTTGTGACATACAGGTTGAAAATTGCTGGGATAAAGTATCATGTTCAAAAACTTAAAAGTAAGACACTTGTACACCAAATTTAAACATATGTCAAAGGTTTCACTTAACATGTTAATCACTGAGAGGATTAGTATGTTTAAGACTAGTTCCAAAAAGAGTCAAGGGACAGGGAGTGATCGATTACACAGAGGAGTGGGGAAATTAATGTGCTAATCCTACAAAACTGAGAGTCTTTCAAGACAATAGACAGTACCATCTGGTGTCACCTTTTATCCTGCACCAAAGATAATTCTATTGTTATGGAATAAAATCATGGTCATTGCTCTCACACGGTCATTTATATTTTCTCTGGCTTTCTGCATATTAATTTCAGTTCTTATGGAGTTGTTAAATAAATTTGTTGATAGTGTATAGGAAAAACCAAGATACATATACCTTGAAAATCAGATAATTCCTCAAGCACATTGGAGCTATTAGAACACCTTCTGCTACTCTGCAAAGATACCTTGAATCCTTTGCCAAATCTGGGGTCATTTTTTAAAATTATATTTTATTGATTATACTATTACAATTGTCCTGAATTTTATCCCTTTTCCCCCTCCAACCATCACCCCAACTCCCTCAGCCAATACCCCCACTATCGTTCTTGTCCATGGGCCGTGCGTATCAGTTCTTTGGTTGCTCCATTTCCTATACTGTAGTTTACATCCCCATGGCTGTTCTGTGACTACCAATTTGTGCTTCTTAATTCTCTCACCTCCTTACCCATTCCCCCACATTCCCTTCTCATCTGGCAATCATCAACATGCTCTCCATGTCCATGATTCTGTCTCTGTTCTTGTTTGCTTAGTTTGTTTTCTAGATTCAATTATTGATAGATATGTGTTTTTTTGCCATTTCATTGCTCATAGTTTTGATTTTCTTCTTTTTCTTAAATAAGTCCCTTTAACATTTCCTATGATAATTGTTTGGTGATGATGAACTCCTTCAGTTTTTTCATGTCCGGGAAGCTTTTTTATCTGCCCTTCAATTCTAAATGATAGTTTTGCTGCAGTGAGCAAACTTGGCTATAGGTCCCTGCTTTTCATGACTGAATATTTCTTGCCAATCCCTTCTATCCTACAAACTTTCGAGAAATCATCCAACAGTCTTATGGGAACTTCCTGGTAGATAACTAACTTCTTTTCTCTTGCTGCTTGTAAGATTCTCTCTTTATCTTTAACCTTTGGCATTTTAACGATGATGTGTCTTGGAGCAGGCCTCTTTGATAACATTTGCTATAGCCACTGCTTCAGTCCTGAGCATGGTCTCCAGCCTCAAATTTCACATTTATCCTCACAAGTCTGGTCTTCTGCTTTCTGTATTTTCAATGCATGTTGAAGCTAGTTCTAATGAGTAAGGTAACTTCAATGCTGCTGCCGTTTTGAAATTTATTTTTCATTAGTTATTTGGTCTTTTAAAAACATTAATAAATTACATTCTAGTACTGGGAAAAAGTTCTCTTGATCTGGTGGGAAAATTGGTGACTTTTGTTCCCTCAACAATGGGTTCTAGAACCCATCGTTTTGTCCTCAGATCATGTTTCTTTATATCACTTACTCCCTTCTCTTCCTTACTAGCAAACCCCCTCACTTCCCAAACACAGCCAGTCCTCTATTTCTCCCTGCCACATATAGTGCTGTTCCTTCTGCCTAGAAGTGGTTTTCATCTTGTCTTCAGCGGTTTAGAGTCTTAAATCTGAAGCCCAACGCAGCCCTCTGAGAAGCTTTCCCTAGACAGCCCTGACCTCTCCTTACAATGTGCTTTGTGAAATGGTACTGTTTTGCCCCTGGGCAGAAGAGGCTCTGTGTATACCTCTTAAGGCACCATGATTCATCTAATTGTGATCAAGCCATCCTCATTAAAAGGAGAGCACCGCGAGGGTATGAAATAGCTTTTCCTCTTTGTTCTTGGGGAGTGCGCACATGCCTGGGACAAAATACGTCTTCGGTCTATGGTGGTGTGTCGCGAGCATCTGTTCGCAATACTGTCCTTCCTATAAGCTAGCATTCAGTCCCCACTTGGATCATCTGACCCAGGCCTTAAGAACCAAGCTGCCAGTATGACCACTAGTCCTACAGGTGACACTGGCACCAAGAAATAACAGGGAGCTAGCACACAGGACCATGCTATTCACTAAAATTTTATTAATGCAGGTTCATTCAGCTTTTATTAATGCAGATTTAATCCAAATCTATACTAACCTAATAACAATACTAATCATTCAGAAAGAATCAGCAATTGCATCACACGAGAATTGAAGGATAATGAATGTGAGTCCCAGAGTTTCAATCCGAGGGTCTGGGAGTCAGCACATTGAGCAAGAGAGCCGTCAGCATCTTGCAAGGAAGGACCTCTTGAGTCAGGTGGGCAGCAGGGCAGATGAAGTCCCCAGTCCAACAGGTCAGGGCCCCTGGAGGTTGATGCCAAGGGAGACCAGCACAGTGTGAAACAGCACTCTGGTGTGCGGAGCTCAGCCGCCTGGGCAGTGGTCTGGAGCCGGCCTCAGCTATACCTTGAAAGGGGTGTGTTCCACCCTTCTGCGTCTCTTGATAACTGTCTTGGCACCCTTAATGGCAAGTGGGGACTTCCCCAGGAGCCTATCTATGGGTGGTCCTGCTCTGCAGACGTGGCTATTGTGGTCCCGTGTGAAGATATCTTAGATGTGTCTCCTTGCCAGGTGTGTCTAGTGTGACTTAGGTAGTTTTCTTCTTGAACCAAAGCGTCAGGGCTGATGGGCAGCCATCTTGGTTGACATAAGTGACTCCATTTTGTTTTTTATACTTTATGCTGTCTTGTCCAAACCAATGTCATTTTATTGGTCCTTCTCTCTACATTGTGGAAGGAACAAGTGAAAGCCTGGCAATATACTGAGGTGATATTCATGCGAGGAAAAACAAGTTTGACAACAGAAATATGTGGATGACTACAAAATGCAGATCTGCGACCTGGTAGGAAGTTTCCAAAAGGAAAATAACACATACTCACACAGGGGTCAAGTGTAGGATCTGGGGTTATTTGACACTTTCCCTATTCCTAAGAGAGTAAGTAAAATAAGTCAGGATGGTAGTCCCAAGTAAATGGAAAAATTAGGGAAAGTAGTAAATTGAGGTCTTTGCCACAGAGGAATTGAGAATGAACATGTTACTGGAACTAGGCAAGCATTGTTTATTTGAAAAGAATCAAGGTGAATAGTCCAAATGACATAAGTATCCGGGTACCAGTAACATGGTACTCCTTAAGTCACCAGTGCCTTGGAGTAGACTTACCTGAAGGTGTCTTTGGCTGGTTAGATTCATTCATGTTGCTCTGTATTCGTGGGAAGGAAAAGAAGGGTTCATCCAAAGGCTTGTCACTTTATTTCCACACTTCAAAGAGTTTCTCTGGCTTCTCTATCCTTACCTATTTCAAATGTCCCGGTTCTCATTGGTTCCCCTATTATTTATTATTTAGTGGTGGTGCTTTTAAAATTCATACTAGTTGTGTATTTAAGAACTTTGGATCACTTACCTATTTGGGTGCCTCCCCCCACCTTTAGATGTAACACTTCATGTTCTCCATCGTGAACTTATAGCTCAGATGTCAAGGCAACTCCTGATTCACCCAGTGCCAGTTTTAACCACTTAAAATGTTGTGCCCTAACCTTTTGTCAGGGCTTAAAGTCCTAAATTTTGGGGATGCTAAGGATGTGGAACATTCTAGGGAGTCAAGCAGGTTATAATCATCCTTCCTCCAAACATGCATAAAGGGTTAGTTTGGTTACCCAAGCATCCTCTCATCATCAGTTGCTGAAAACAAAATTCAATGGTATAAAAGTAAGGGCAGAAATATTATTCTTCCTACTGTATTTATTTACTCATTTTTAACTTGAGGAGTTTATTGAAACAAAGATGTCGGGCCTAGAAAAGCAAGGAAACCATGGCGGCAGCAGTCTGAACACGGGCCAAGAAGACAACATAAGGCAGCCAGAGTGCTCCGGCTTGGTGAGCAGCAGTCAAAGGGGGGTATCGAGTGTGGCGATCGCTCATTCAAGGTTGCTCCACTTCAAGCAGTCAGTTGTTGTTCTACGTAGTTGTTCTGGAGTTACAAGAGGCCTTGATGTTATGAATTTTCCCTTCCATAAAAGAGAACCATTGATGAGACCATTACCTTGCAAAAACAAAGATTTTTTTTCTTTTTTTTCCTCATGTATCCATGCCTCAAGCCAATTTTTCCTAATTAGTCAGATGGAAATCTAATGAAGTTGCTAGAAGGCTGACTGGATACTTAGCAGTCCAGGAAAAATATCCGTCACCGTTTGGAGATGGCAGACTGTGTTTAGCTATGTATATGCTGTATTTTGCTGTGTATCATGTGCACTTTTTTGCCCAAATTTTGAGGGAAAAATAAGGATGTGCACTATACTTGGATAGTACCTGAAATACCTTGTATTCGTTCTTGTGTGTTGTAATTATTTGTTATACAAAATTTCTTGTACCATAATATGTTCAAAAATAAATGCTAAAATTCCTTTATAATACAAAAAATCAAGTATCTAAATATAAATAAATAAAAAATTGAATTAAAAAATTAAAATGAACAATTTTTCCCCCTGAAAGTTTGGACCAAAAGTGTGTGTGTGCATTATATACGGGAGTGCACTATACATGGCAAAATATGGTAATAGGTTCGTTTACTGAGGCGGCTCAAATTCTGACCCCAGTAAAGTTACACAGAATCCTTAGAACCTAATCCCAATGATCTCACCTCATTGGTTAAGAGAGGCTGGTGGTGGTGGAGTACAATAATCAACTATATATTTTCCAAGTCCTTGAACCTCAGTTCTTAATGCAATAAGACTAATGCCAGCTCTTAGAATATCTTAGAGATGAAACAGTCGCCTTCAGAGGATTGGTTTTTTATTCACTACTTTTTAAGTTCATCTATTCATCAAACAAGCAGTTTCCATGTATATTGTAATCCTACGTATACACATTTTTAAGGAGATGTGCGAAAATTACCAGACATACATAAAAACATTCTTAGCATTGTTTCCCTGGCCCAGTGAGAATAAAATGAGAAGTTGGAGGTCTGTTAAAATGTTTGATTGCATTGACAATGCACTTATGCATTGCTTTTTTATTTAGAACATGTCTCCTGGGAACAAGCTCACATTGGTCGTGCTTGTGCAGAACACATGGCATGGAATTCAGCTGTGAGGCATGGCTGAGCCTCTAGGGGGGTGTACTTGCTGTTATACTCCTTGTCCAACAATGAGCCAACAGCAGACTCCAAGGGATCCTTGAACGGTCTTGTTCCTTCCTTCCCTTCTGCTTCAAAAACAATAGATTATTTTATATTTTCAATGTTGATTGTAAATAAGAACAGCAGGCAGTTCTTTCAGCTTTTTACACTTTAAGGTCATTTAAGTTTTAATTAATTTGTACTGCTCCCATCATTTTAAATTCATCTCAGGCAATTTAACAACAACAATAACAAAGCAGAACAAAAAAAAGCCTAAATAGATTTTTAAAACATTCTGATAAGGAGATATTACTTGTTGAGTCTTTAATTGCCTGTATATTATCTCTGCTCATTCTTTGGTGAAGTCTGAGTGAATAATTTCTTAAATGATCCAGTCTTTTCCTCTTTCCCCACCCTCAATCTTTTAATGCACATGAGCACACCCTAAATTCAGCAAGGCAAGAAATGAAGTAGAAATGAATTTTAAAACATAACGATTGCAAACTGCCTCCAGTTTAAATCTTGAAATGAATCAAATCTGTGAGTTTAAGCTGTTTTCTCTCAACTGATTCCTCCCTTTGTCTTGGGATCCTTTGTCACATAATGAGAAGTTGACAAATGGTAAAATTTGAAGTTCCACTAAAGAGGGGACTAATCTGGAAAATAAAGTTTTCTCAGTTTTTATGTTCACAATAATGGTAATTGTACAGCAAAGTAGCAGGAACCGAGAGAGCCGGCTGAGATATAAGCGCAATAACACACTGGCTGCGTTGAAAACTGATAGGATTTCAAATCGCCTCTCTTCTGTTTACCTTCCTTTAGTCCAAGTGCAAATATTTATCCAGCTTGAGATAAAATAATTCCCAATATGATTAATAAAATGTTAATTTTTTGCCTGAATGCTGAGCATGTACTTCATTTCACATTGCACGTCAGCACAACCAAACTTTTCTCACCGAAAAAACAGTCTTATCTAAATCACACTCTTTAGATCTTCGCCAGACCAGTATAACTTTTACTAGACATGAGCATTTTACATTCTCACTAACAAGCACCCGGAGTGGGATTCTTTATTGTAATTTGAATTCTATAACAATAATAAGCAATATTGGAACACTAAATAAAATTTCAATTACTAAGCAGAGGAAGAATTAATTCCAGTTTCAACAATACAAAAGCAACTGGGCATATAAACTGTGTAGAGGCATATGTGTAAATTCCCTTTTCTAACACTAAAAATCTTGGATATATTTCTTGAAAGTTTTGTTAACATCATCAGACTTCCCCACCCCAACCTGGTACCCATTCTCAACATTCTCAATGATTCTTTTTCCTACGTAACTTCGAAATCCTTTAACTTTTCCAACAATAAATTTTCAGAAGTTTTGATTGAATACATAACAGTAAACTGTGCATTTTAGGTGAGGTAGGATGTATCTGAATGTTGCTTGAGCCTTTTGAAAGATAATACTTCTTAATGGGGCTAGAATAAACAAGCTGAGGACATTGTTTTGATAGCTTCTGCATTGTTTTCTTGTCTTCTGTTCTTCACTTGTGTGTGGTTTTTAGCAGTGAGGAGTATAGATGGTTGGCACATAATAAATGGTGTTAACAGCATGAGCTTCGAAGTCATGAGTCTCTGCCTGGTCCCAGCTTCATCACTTAGTACTGGAGTGGTCTGACACAATTCGCTAAGGCAAATGCTTCAGCCCTAAGTTTTCTCAGTCATAAAAATGAGAGCTATAGGACTGCTTCTTTTAATTTTTTTTCAAAGATTTTTTTCTTTTTCACTTTTGGAGAGAGGGGAAAGGGGGGAGAAAGAGCGGGAGAGAAACGATCAGTTGCCTCAAGCACAGCCTCAATCCCCGCAACCCGAGACCTCGCCCGCAGCCCAGGCGTGTGCTCGGACTGGAAACTAAGTCAGCGACCTTTCGATTTTTGGAACCACCACCACCCATGGAGCCACACCGGCCGGTACTGTGGGAGTACTTCATAGAAATGTTGTCAGAAGTAACAGCACAGTGTAGACTAAGCAATCAATGTATTATAACTACTGCAATTTAATTTGGAAGCAGATCACAAGTTTTGTTTTGGAAATTAGGAAAAAAAATTGTCAAGAAAATAGCTATTCACGGTCACCCTCCTAAGTTGATTCTGAGCCCTGATATAGATTCAGCCTTAATGAAAAGGACAGGACAACAGAGGAGATACTTTATTTCCCTAAAATACTCGTTCAACAAAAGTGCTTCCTTGACGCAAGTTAGGGCATTTCAATATTATTTCTATTGAAAGGACAAATGCTAGAAGTGAATATATATGAGCATGAGAGAAGTTCTTTTTCCATAGCATCTTCTGTTCCTAATATTTCTTCATGTTTACTTTGCTAGTGATAAAGATGACCCTTCAAGCAGAAGGTTTGTTATACTTGTAATGTGTCAAGGTTGGGGAATAATTTTCCATTTATAAATGTTTGCTTTATAGATTTCAAATGAAAAGACCACATGTGTTTGAGTAGCCAATAACATTCAACTGGAAAATCTTAAGGAGCCATTTGTGTTTTGTGTAATATTCATTCACCTTATTTCATGAAAATGTGAGACATATTCAGAGACTCATGCTTTATAACATCAACTAGAATTCTGCCATGTTTATTCCTACTTTTCACTTACAATGAACTAAAGGGTATTATAACTACCCAATTTGGCAATGCGCATTTGGAGCTATTTTTAAGGATATTTGATCTCCCAGGCACAGAAAAATGTTGATCGGGTGTGTACAAATATTGGGGATTGTACATTTGAGCTAGAGAATTTTTCAGAGCTGAAAATGTGCTAATTTAAAACTAATTTTAATAAAATCAGGTACTTCCGATCTAGACATTTTCAGAAGCCATTAAAGACAGTTAAAGAAGTGCTGTCTGGCATGGCTCAGTTGGTTGTAGCATCATCCAGTAACTGAAAGGTTGCGGAACTGATTCCCAGTCAGGGAACATACCTAGGTTGCAGGTTTGCCCCACGGTCTGGTGTGAACCATCCCTGGTTTAGGTGCCTATGGGAGGCAACCAATCCATTCTTCTCTCTCACACTGACGTTTCTCTCCCTTCTTCTCTCTCTAAGAAGCAATGAAAGGGTGTCCTCATGTGAGGATTAAAAAAAGAAAGACAGTTAAAGCAAGGTATCCTCATAATTGTAACAATTTTATTTAAAACAACTGTATTTTCTAATCAATAATTTACGATAGGTAGTTTATTTTATAGCTATGCTTTTACAATGAATTAATAGCATTGATTGTTAAATGCACACACAGATATCTATGATTTCATTTTACTTTGGCCATAAATGGGCAGAGTATTTGTATATATGAATAAAAATATGTGATGGTGCATATATTAGTCAAATGTTTACTTTTTTGTCGTTCTTTACATGTTATCAAAATATACTCAGTATGAGAGTTAAATGGCAAACATTAGAAAAGTAATAACTACCTTTATATTTAATGTTAGAGGAGAAGTGAAATTCTGGCTCAATAATTGTCACAATCAGAAAATTACTCATTACCCATTTCCATAAAAAATTACGTTCAATTTATAATTATGTTATTTACATTCAGAGAAGCAGTAATAAGTAAGAATGCAAATAGGTAAAATTTGGGAGAGAAGTCTTCCATTCAATGACAATAATTATAACCAAGCAAATTGTAAGTGTGAAGAAAGTAGATAAAACTCAAACTTTTAGTCTCTGTATCCCATTTTTGAAACCTGGATGAATTGAAAACTTCATTTTGAATTGATGTTTGTTTGTTTACTTTTTGAAAGGTCTGCATTGGAAACTATTGAAGTATGAAAATAATCACTTGGTTGTATTAACAATAAAAAAAATTCCTGTGGCTTTTGTACAAGCCTAAATATTTGACTTCTGCTCCTAACAAGTATTAAAAACTCATTTTTTGGCTTTAATGGCTAAAAATAATGAAAAAATATTTTCTTTATTATACCCTACAGCATTTAGTATCATCTCATAGGCCACCAGGTTGTAAAACATAAAAATATCATCTAATGAACATCATTTTTGTCATAAAGCACTAAAGCAACAAAAGTTCTTTTTTTCTTTTTTTGTTAGAGCTTTTCATAATTGTATTTTCTTCCTCTATCATTTTAGTTTTAAAACTTGATAATTCTATAATGGACATATTTAAAGAAATAGTTGTTAGCAAAATAAAAGTAATTCACTTATATATTAGTTTAAAAAAAAAGACTGGATAACAAGAAATGTGTCCATATTCTCAAGCAAAGAGGAGATTAAATGGTAAAATATTTTGTTAAGAATATCAAATTCAAGCATTATTAATTTGCTGATTTTTTTTCCCCAGGGAAAACGACTTTCAAGGGCTTTACTTTGGTATTTTACAATAAATTTTATCTTAGCAAGCATTTATGGAGGAAATAAACTGAAGTTCCAGTTCTATTTATACAGGGCCTAAAATCTAAAGATGCATTGCTGAATTATATAATGGTACCAGTTTCTAAATTTCTGATGAGATTTACGAAAGGCATCAGTTTATTTTTCTTTCTATAATTATGATTAAAAAAGAAGACATCTGGATTAAATTACAAGATTAAAAGGAAACTATGCGTATTGCTAATTTTAAAGTAATGCAATAAATATTTTAGGGACTTGTTTTACAACAAAAATATTTTTTTGATTTTCTTTAAAAATATTGTGATTATATGATTGAATTGAAGTACTGATTAGTAAGTTCAATTTTGTGTAAAAGTAAACTTTCAATGATTACAAACATCATAAAATTTTTGCCAAAGCAAATCACTTGTCATTAAAATTATGTATTGTTAATTAAATACAAATAAACTTTTGCATATAATAAGTAAAAGGTTATAAAAATCTAGAGTACCCGTTATGAGGAGGAAAATTTTACCCACAAAGATGTGAAATACAAAGACACAAGTTATGATATTTATGAAAAAAGAGATAGATTGGGGCAGGTGGTTTCTTACAGAGAAATCATAGTTCTCTTATGTAGGACATACAATAACATGTTTGTAAATTGTACTACTAACATCCTAAAATATCCATTTTAACATTTGACAATTAGTTTGATATCTTGACTTCTCAATTCCCTGACATCTCTCTCCAATTATCTTTTCTTATCATTTTTGGGAACTTTTCATCACCTCTCACTGTTTGACTCTTAAATCAATCCATGGCCTGTTACCTTGGTAGCTTCTTTCTCAACAGTCAGCCCTCCAGTTGCCTTCTTGGGCCCATGGTACCCACCACCCTGAGCCCTAATCTTCTATTTTCATAGTACACTCCTTAGTCAGGCGTTCTCATCCATGTGTAGTCAATTACTATTTCCTCTCAATTGCTCATCAAAGGACCATTTCTCCCCTGGAATATTGCAGTAGCTTCCTTACGAGCTTTCTCGCACCCACTATCAGCGAGTATTGGTCACAAGGATGTCAAATGCTGCTTTAAAAATATGAAGGCTTTAACGTCAATCTCCTTCTGATAAAGCTTCCATTCTTTCACACCACTTTTAAGTTAATATTCTAAGTCCTAAAAAATCCAGACCCTGTCACCATTTTTTATTCCTCTAGCCTTAGGCATTTAAACTTCATCTTAAGGGGATTTATTCCAACCTATAAGTATTATTTTGTCATATTGCTTTACACCATTTTCTGGCACATCATGCTCCTGTTTAGTATATTTTCATCTAGAACATGATATTTATATATTTAATATTTTGATTAAAAATTTAAATAGATAATACATGAAACAGTACCTGGTGAGACGTGGTGTTCAAAAACCACCATTTATTGTTTGTTTCACTTATCGAGGGACCAACCTTCTTTTATTTCTTGGAAATGACATAGATCTGGTGGTGCCCTTCTTCCAGGCTATTAACAGATACTGGGTGTCACAACACCACTTAGACACTTATTACAAAGTGATATGTCATCGTCATTTAGATCAATATGTCTACACCTGTATCCCAGGAGCCAGGAAGGGCATCAAATTGCTAATTAACTATAAAGTTTGGGAGACCAAGTGAAGTTCAATTACCCTGTATTATGAGAAAGAGTACAGTGCTTTCAATTTGATTTTATAATTGTGCTAATATTCTTGTCTTTCCTTCTTTTTATTTCACTTTCCTCTGAAACAGAACTGAAATTAAGTTTTATTTTTCTTAAAGATACTTTATTTCATGAGTTCTCAAATTCTGCTTTTGACAAACTGGGCAAACTGAGCTCTTTTCATTTGAGTCAGACATGTGTCGAAACACAGTAATATGGCCCTCTCGATTAATACTGACACCTATTTTTAAAATAAACCCATCTTAACATAATTTTTATAAGATTAACATGTCAGTAATTGCCTCCTAACACTGATTGCCTTGCAATCAAATAACCCTTGTATTTGTAAATCAGAGTTTGTAAAATCATAGTACAAGAGTGCAAGAAATACTATGAAACACTCATCTGATGAATATTGCATAAAAGCCAAAACAAATGAAATATAGTGATATACAGAATATGCATTTAACTTGAAAATATATTAAGTGAAAAAGTATGTTCCTAAAGAGTTCATGCAGCATGAAATCATTCTTATAAAGTTAGAATTATCTCAAATATAAGCAAATATACTTTTTTAAAGGCCTGCATACAAACTACATATGCATATAAAACAAAAAATGGAAAGGAAAGGACAACGAAGGAAATGGAAAGATTATCTGGTTTTCTCAGACTAAAAGGCAGCGGATAGAATTGTGGAGGAGCCATCTGGGGTATTGTAAATTTTGGGGGTGGTAGATTTGTGGTACAAAATTCATTATTAAAAATACTAAGTATTGCTGGATGCAGTTTGCCAATATTTTGTTGAGGATTTTAGCGTCTATGTTCATCAGCGATATTGACCTGTAGTTTTCTTTCTTTGTTGTGTCTTTATCTAGTTTTGGGATTAGGATGATGCTGGCCTCATAAAAAGAGTTTGGGAGTCTTCCCTCTTCTTGGGTTTTTTGGAATAGTCTGAGAAGGACAGGGGTTAGCTCTTCCTGAAATGTTTTGTAAAATTCTCCTGTGAAACCACCTGGTCCAGGGCTTTTGTGTGCCAGGAGTTTTTTGATTACTGCTTCAATTTTACCAGCTGTTATTGGCCTGTTCAGGCTTTCTGTTTCTTCTTCACTCAGTTTTGGAAAAATATTTCTCTAGAAATTAGTCCATTTCACCCAGGTTTTCAAATTTCTTGGCACATAGTTATTCATGGTAATTTCTTACAACCCTTTGTATTTCTGTGGTATCAGTTGTAATTTCTCCTCTTTCATTTCTGATTTGATTTATTTGTGTCCTCTCCCTTTTTTTCTTGATGGGTCTGCTTAAGGGCTTGTCAATTTGGTTTCTCTTTTCAAAGAATCAGCTCCTGGATCTATTGATAGTTTTAATTGTTCTTTTAGTCTTGATGTCATTCAATTCTGCTCTGATCTCGATTATTTCCTTCCTTCTGCTGCTTCTGGGCTTTGTTGTTGTTTCTCCAGTTCTTGTAGACATAGGGTTAGGTTGTTCATTTCAAATGTTTCTGTCTTTTTAGGTAGGCCTGTATGGCTATGAACTTTCCTCTCAGGACTGCCTTCTCTGTGTCCCATAGGTTTTAGGCTGTTGTAGGTTCATTTTCATTTGTTTCCATTGGAAGCAACCTAAGTGCCCAACAGTAAGTGAGTCGATGAAAAAACTATGGTACATTTACACAATGGAATACTAGGCAGCAGAAAGAAAGCAGGAGCTATCACCCTTCACAACAACATGGATGGACCTGGAAAGCATTATGCTAAGTGAAATAAGCCAGGTGGTGAAAGACAGATACCATATGATCTCACCTATAAGTTGAACCTAATCAACAAAATAAACAAGCAAGCAGAATGCAACCAGCAACATTGAAATGAAAAACAAACTGACAATAACCAGAGGGGAGGAGGGAGGAGGAGAACAGGGGAAAAGGAGGGGAAGGGTCATCAAAGAACATGCATAAAGGTCCCATCAACAAAGCCAAATGGGGGAAGGCTTGGGGGTGGGAAGGTGGGGGTGGGTGGGGCTGGGGAAAGTGGTGGTGGGAAAATACTGACCAAAAAAAAAAAAATCATGCGGAGGCTAAAAATAGTATAGGAAATTGAGAAGCCAAAGAACTGATATGCACAACCCATAAACATGAACTAAGAGGTGCAGGGATGATGGGATGGGGTGTAGGGTGGAGGGGATAAAGGGGAGAAAAATGAGACAACTGCAATAGCATACTCAATAAAATACCCCCCCAAAAAGAAAATAAGTAAATAAAAACAAAAAAAATCACTAGGTAAATTAGTAAATACATAGGGTCCAGCAGAAGTAAGGCTTACTTGAGTGTGGTTGGTAGGGTAATAATAGGGGTGTAATAATTTATAGTTTTAATTTGAACATTTCACCTAAAATGCCATACGGTGTGCTTGAGTGTGATATTGTTATGTGTCAGAATTACATGCTTATGATTTTATAATAAAAGATTAATGTAATAAAAAAGGGTGTTATTTGTACCAGACCCTGTATATAGCAGGCTGTGCAAAAAAGAAATGACACCAGTGTAGGAAGCACAGAAGCCATGGTTATTCCAGTCCTTGGTTTTTGAGATTCAAAAATAAATAATTATTATAGTCTTATTGTGTTTTTTTGTGAGTATGGATAGGCACTGACTTCATTAGATAAGACTCTAAATATCTAACACTAAATGATTTTCTATTCTAACCAAAACCTACTTATATATTACTGCATTTTGAAATTATTTAAAATTTATTTCTGTAGAGCTAGGAAAAGGGATTAATAAAAGTGTGCACATGCCCTGCACAACTGAGAATGTTTGGCTGTTTAGAATTGGAATATTTAGATCTTATTTGGAACAGTAATATTTTTTAGAACCCCTTTTATGTCCAGCGTTTAAAAAAATGAGGTTTTTAAACAGATTTGTCCTTCTTTCCTATGTATCCTGTTAGTAACTCATAAACCATGTTTTAACCTTTATTTTATTTGACCTTGTCAAAACATAGATCTCAATATGCTGATTATCATGCCCTAAATTCATAGCCTGTAAAGCTTTTGTGTTATAATTTGACAAGTAATTATGATAATTTATTTTGTTGATACAATTTTCCACTAAGGAATCATGTTATTTCATATTAAGTCATGTGTCCTCTGACTTGTCACTTTTTATTGATACAACCATAGGAATATAACTAATATATATAACTTTAAAAAAATAGCTTAAAGAATTTTATCATGATTTTTTACTTCATTTTTCCCTTTATCAGTTGCTAGCAGGTTAAATACAGATGGTTTAGATAACAACTCTAACTAAGCAATACTAGAAATGGGACAAGAACCTATTTCCACAATTTTATACTAACATTGTAATTTATTCCTTAGTTCATCAAGTATTACAGAGAATTCATTATGTACTAGACACTGTTCTAGGCAGTGATGCTGGTGATTCTTTCTAATGAGTGGGACAATAAACAAATAAGTAGGCAAATATGAAACTAGGTACTATTATGGCTTAAGTGTGTGATAAATGAATAAATCGGCAGCTAACTATATTCTATGTGGTCAGACAATTACATCTGAGGAGATGGCATTAAACTGTGATCTGAGTCACGAAGAAGAGTCAGTCATGTGGGAATCCAGAGAGGACATTGCAGGCATGAGTAATAGCTGTGCAGAGATCTTAGACTGAAAATGATTGTGGGATGCTGGAGAATGTGTGGAAAAGAGTAACTGGTTTTCAGTTGGCAGGGAAAAAGGTAATAGAAGTGACTGATGAGGCTTTGCAGTTTGATCCGTCAATTCTACTGCCCTCTTCCTTACCAATGGCCATCAGGTACATGAAAATATTCTCAGTTTCACTAGATATTGGGGAAATGCAAATCAAAACTACAATGAGATACCACCACATGCCTCTTAGAATGGGTCTTATCAACAAGATAAGGGATAAGCGTTGAAGAGGTTGTGGAGAGCAAGGGGCCCTCACTCACTGCTTGTGGGAATGTAAATTGGTATAACTACTATGGAAAACAGTATAGAGGTTCCTGAAAAAATTAAGAATAGAGTTACCGTATGACCCAGCAACCCCTCTTCTAGTTATCTACCCTGCAAAGACATATGCACCCCTATGTTCATTGCAGCATTATTCATGGTGGCCAAAACATGAGAACAACTGTTGTCCTTTGACAGATAACTAGGTAAAGAAGACGTGGTACATATATACAAGGGAATACTACTCAGCCATAAGAAAAGATGAAATACTGCCATTTGTGACAACATGGATGAACCGTGAGAATATCATGCTGAGTGAAATAAATCAAACAGAAAAAGTTAACCATACACCTTTATTCCTATGTGGAATATAAAAGTAAAAGCCAAAAATAAACCAGAAAAACAAGCAAATTAATAGATATGGAAAACACTAGGGTGGTTACCAGTGAGAAAGTTTGGGAGGTAGTAAAGTGTGTCAAGTATATGGTGATGGAAGGTGATTTGACTTTGGGTGTTGGGCACCCAATGCAACATATAGATCATGCATCACCAAATGTACACTTGAAACCTATGTGATCTTATTAACCAATGTCACCCCAATAAATTTAATAAGAAAGGAAATAGAAAAGGATAATTGATGTTTTATACATGTCTTATGTTCCCAGAGTAATTTATAATTGTAATGTAATACCAGGCAAAATCTCTAATAAGCATTCCAGTTAATAATTTTAAAAACAAGTAATAGTTCACATAGTTGAACATGCATGACCCACAGAGGGCATGGGATGACGTCAATCTCAGTCTGCACAGGTAGTCCTTCAGCCACCCTTCAGTCTCTCTCTCTTTTTTTTTTTTTTAAAGAAAATTCTCATGTGTTTAATGTATATAAAGGTGAGGAAAGGACAGTCCTGTATCCAACAGCAATATTTTGTGCCTACGGTGGGGTTGAGAGGGAAGGGAAAGAACCATAGAACCCTCACCTGAACACGTACAAAATTAATGTACACGGCAGCCCCCACCTACAATGGCTCTCCCCAGCCCCCAAGGCTGGAGGGGGGCACACTATACAAACCAGAACTGCGGGACCAACCAGAATGGGCCAAGGTGCTGGTGGGGGTGATTACCACCAGTCAGGAGTGGGGAGACCTGCGAGGAGGCCTTGAGGTCGTTGGTAGCCGAGTGCCCACTCAGCATTGTGTCTTTCTGGGTGCAAGCTGCTAGAGCCAGCTGGTCAGCTCCTAGCAGCAGCCCTCCTCCCCGGGGACACTCAGTTTGTTCTCGTCGATGTACGTCAGGGTGTTCGCCCAAGCCTTCGGTTCAGTACTGGTTGCATGTGCATGAGATATAACTACCCAAAGCAAAGGGACAACCCATGGAATAGTTGCTGTTCTCCTCACCCAGGGTGGAAACCTTATAATGCTTGGATTTTAGAATTGTCGGAAGGTCATTGTCCTTAGTCCAGGGAGTTAGCCCTAGACTAAAGCTGTTTTGTACTTGCCTTTGTGAAACTTAAAAGCAAGTCTTGAAAGCATTTAACTAATTTCAGGTAACTTAAAAACTGCATGCCAGACCAAAAGGTGAATACCCTTTGAAAAGACACATCAAAATCCAGCAAAAAAAAAAAGTAAAATACACAGCGTCCAACACTCAGTCGTAAATACCAACGTAAGCAAAGAAGCAGACAAATGTCATTTACATCCAAGAGATAAATAAGTAAATAAAAATGAAATACCTGAAAAACGTGATGGAACTAGTACTTAAAATTATTCTCCATATGGTCAAAAAAGTAGTGGAAAACGTGTGTGACTGGGAGAGAAATGGAAGATATTAAAAAAGAGTAGCTGAGAAGTATTTTAATAAGCTTATAAATTTGAAAATTGGAAACCTAACTTGTTAAAACTGCAATTTAGATGAACACATGGGTAATATTCTGCCAAGATACCCTACAGGGTTTAGAGAACATAGATTCATTCATCTTTTGCTCCACGGTGGGAAATACCATACAAAGCATACTGTTAAGCAGTGAATGTTTCCTGAAGGAATGCTGGAAACACAAAACTGGCCTTCAGTTATTTCTACCGCAGGTGTGAACTTGGTTTTCAAGTAACATCTTTCTAATTTTCATAAGTTGTAGAGGACATCAGGTTTAGATTTTGATACACTTCTACTCTTGGCATTCAACATTGATTTTGGAAATGTATTTTCATCTTTTCTATTTTGCTAATAAAGGAGTTAGCATTGATTCTAAATAGATTTGTAACAGTCTTCCTGTAAGTGTAATACCTACCTTTGCTTTTTTCCAGTCAATTCTGTGAAAATGAGTAAGGAATTGAAGGATATATCCTCAGAGTAGTAATGATATAAAACAAAGTGTGTTATATAAGTGAAATACATAAGTACATTATAACAGACAATGAACAAAACCTTGCAATTATTATTCTAAAATCATATATGTAACAGCAAGATTATGTGTTCCAATTCTGGCCCTGCTGGTTCACTCCTTTATTTTATCCCTATCATAAGAGAAATGTTCCACTTAATTTTTTTTTATTTAAAAAAAATTTTATTAGTGAGTCAGTGCTTTGTAGAAATGAGTGCCTGATAAATAACTTTCATTGACATGGCGACCGTAATAGCAAGCAACAATGAAGTTAACATTACTGTATCATTTAGATTTTTTCTGAAATCCTTTATATCTTGAGTGTATCTCTTTATAAGGGTAATAATGGTTTCATTTTTAAAAAACATAGGGTCTGAACAGAGATACTCACATTTGAGTGCTGTAGCTGACATTTCAGTTCAAAGTTCAGGTCGCCAGCATTTACAGTTACTGCTGTTCTATTAAATATGTGTCAGAGAGAAAGACAGAGGATTACTTTTTCCACACCCCACCCCATACTTAATACATTCAGCACTACACCTAAGAAAAACTGTTGCCTAGGCATCAATAGAAATCTCATTTTTTGATCGGAACACTGATACTGTTATAATTCAGACATTGACATTAGCACTTCAAGACTAGTGCACATATCACAGAAATAAATACAATTTTGTTACTTGAAAAGTAAGAGGATTTGGGAATTGACATATTGCAAAAATATTTAATTTGCAGTTTACTTGGTACACTTTCGGCATTAACATTGCCTAGATTTATTTTACTTCAAAGTATAGTTCGAACCTCTCAATAGTGAATTGTCCTTTTACACCCATTTCAGACAGAACAGCTATATTAATAATCCATGCAATTCATTGCCCTATGTCAGTCTACACCAGTAATGCACACAAAGAAACAACCAAACGCAAAATGGATAAAAGGGAAACTGCATTAATCATTGAATTCTCAAGCAGAGAGTTGATGACATTAGGCTATCTGCCTCTAAAACAGAGTGGTATTTTTCATTGCCATGAGACTTAATGTATTCCATACTTTATATGATTTTTGAAAACAGTTTTGTTAATATCACACACAAAGCACATGTAATTTTAATCACCAAGACACACTCATCAAGAGTAATATACTCCACAAGGTCATTGAGTCATTTACATAGAACCTCTTATTGCCGCAAAACTTCTCTAACTAATTTGCATTCTAATATTATAGGTATGTTTAGCAATATCTTCAACAACTAAAGCATTTTATTTTTCCTTTTGTCTGTTCAAAATCTTGTCACTTTTTAACATTTCTTTTAGTAGTAGTATGTCTGAGGGTGGTGAGAGATATTCTGTACTCATTACAAAACAAAGTTAGTTGATATTGCCATTTTCGATTTTGAAATTAGTTTTCAGTTCTTTACTTCAACTTTAAGATTCCCAAACTCTAGATTTAGATCTTTCTGTAATTAGTATACACAGTGATTTATCATGAGTAAGTGAGAGGGAGGTTTTCTCTTTAATGTGCAAGGCAATTTTATAAAAAGCACAATTTCTCTAGGGTCTTTGTGACCTGGAATGTAATATAAAAAACAGCCAAATGATGAGTTTCCCTCAGTGCTGGAAATGAAGGCAGTGAATTTGAAAAGAGTTTCACCTTTCTTTATGAGTTTATAAGCCAGTTCTATTTGTGGAATTGTGAACAGTACATAACATTCAAATTTCTTACGTAAAGACCTTTTATTGACACCAATAAGCTGAAAGCTATACCCCCTGCCTCAGAAACAAAACTCTAAAATTTAAATAAAACCCTAAGAGTAATAATTTGGAAGTGTCACTTTAAAATATTGGTCACAATAATGAAATTTGTTAGAGTAATGAGCTGAATAACTTATGAGTGAATTACAATTCCAATTACTTTAAAGTACTTGGTATTAATTTTATGTACATTTGAAAAATGGGTGTCTGGTTCATTAGAGTTAACTAAAACCAGGCATACCCATTTTTGAATCCAAAATCACTTTTGTTTTCCAGGGAAAAGAGTAATTATTGGCTTTCTGTTAATGTTTTCTATGTATGAGGAGAGAAACTGTCCCTAAGTGTTGTAGCCAAGCATGAACTTACTCCACTGTCTTCTCAACCTGTACACTGTCTTGCTGTTATGTGTACAGATAAAATTTGCAGCCATTCATAAGCAAAACAGATTTATCAGGTAATATTTGCTGAAGATTTATTATTTGCAAGGTATTGGAATGGGACTGAGGTGATATGATAATATGTGTGATATAATATCTGCCCTCACAAAGATTGTAATAAGTAAAAAGATAGGACAGTTAAATAATATAGTCTAATAACCATCATAGAATCACTGTATCTTCAGAGCTGTTTCTAATTATTTGATTGTTGCTGTATCCCATTGGTACCCAACAAAGTATACGAAATCAAATGTGTGTTCAATAAGCAAAGGCTACATGAATAAAACTGTGACTATGAGGACTACAAACTATTCCAGGAAAACTAGTTTATGAGTCTTAAGCTATTCACTCAATGAACCTCAATAAAAATTAATTTAAAGCAGTGATAACATCAAACCTCAGAGCATCCCATCATGAAAGTCCTTGCAGTTTAATGCATAATCACTTACCATTAATATTTCATTTCCTTATCTTTTGCCTGTGTTGTATTATATGTAGTAATTAGAATTGATTTTTATAGTATAATTTCACAAGATACCAAAACAAGTACACTGCTGAAGGCTAGGAAAAGATGTGTGGTATACTTTCAAATGTTAGTTCTACAATTCTATTCAAGAAAACAACAAATGTTTAATAAACCCATGCAGCATAGTGCTCATCTGTGCATTGTTCTATCAATGTCTATAGACAGTTTTTTTAAAGACTGCTTTAGTAAGTACTCTCATCAGATGACTTCTCCACTGCTCCAGAATCATCAAAACATTATTTCAGACTTAAGGCTTATGATTTTTTTCTTAGAACTTAATATTCTTGCTGCCACCTATTGATGTTTAAAATTGGAACATATTTATATAATTATAGCATGACTCAATAGGGACAATTTGGTTGAGTACTATAAATTATTTTGATTAACACAAACTCAGAAATTCATACAAAAGATGAATATGAAATAAGGATGAAATGATTAGAAATGAGTATAAAACCAATGCTTTGTGGACATGTTTGGGGACCTAGGAAGAAGGAATATTGTTTCAGCACTGTGGTCTCAAGTACTCATTTTGTTGCCACTACATCTCATATCAAAAGGCCCTTTTGGCTGTTATTAAAAAGAACTATCTGAACTACATGAACTAAATGAACATTTTCAGTTCCTAATTTTGTACCAGCGTTATGTTATGCAGCAAAGAAATAACTCCATCATTATAACACATAATTTGTTTTGAAGTCTGTAGTTTATGTCTGACTTTAATTATAACTCTGAAACACTTTGGAAGTAGAATATTTAACATTGTTTATTTTACAATGTAAATAGTAAAGACACATTTGTTCTAAATCTGGAGCAGTTGTTTAAGTATATTCTCTTGCTCATATTTGCAAAGTCAATAGATTTAGTGTGAATAATTCCTTAATATAACATTCTGCATGCTTCACAAGCATAGGTGACAATGCAGTCAGCTAGATCAACACATGAATATCTGGAATACATTCTAGTTTTAATGTATTAAAATAAACTACATATATATTTAGGGGGGAAAAATAAAATATTTTGAAGTAAAAATAGAAAAATTCATGGCACACTTTGTTACACTAATGCAAACTACTTTTAATATTGTGTCAGATATTGCCATGTAACTGATATCAGTGCTTTTCCATAAACTATGTATCATGTTCTCTCTGTAGCAAGAAATGCTAGCCATGCACCACTGAACCACTGAACCCAGCAAATCCAGCAGAAAGTTACCAACCACCTCTGGCCTCGCTTCCTGTGACGATTGTTAAGTCCTCATATGAGAAATCCAGAGCAAAATCTTTGGTCTTTGAGTCCAAACTTCTTGAAAGTTTGATCGCTGTATTCTGCTCTCTGGTAGATGCTTTATTCATGTCCTGTGATTATAAATCTCTTTCTGTCTAACTTAAAATCATTCATATCCCTGGTAATATTCTACTATTGAACATATCTCATGGAAATTATTCTTTTAAAACACAGAAGGAAGGTTATGGAGGTAAATTCTATACATCACAAAGCCCATTCTAATGAAATATTCAATATAGAAAAATAGTAATTAGCTCTAGCTAGTTTCATTTTACTCCAAGAGGGACAGATCCCACCACAACTAACCAAGGTCACAATAGTGTTCCTTCATCTGATGAACAGCGAAGGAAGGAAAATGGTTAGTTTCATAGAACTGATAAATAATTCATAATAGTATGATTGGTGTAATATTGCTGAATGTAGTTATACAATGCCACTCAAATGTTCTTGGAATTATTCAATAATTCCATTAATATTATAGCATACTGCTTTGACCTTGGATTGCAGTTTTCCTACAAATGTATTAAAACCCTGAGTGCACACGTGATTTTATTTTATTAACCCTCTTACTAACTGTAGAATCAAACTCGGTCAATTTTTCCTTTAACAAAAAGAAACCACAGTATAGATTCAAACCTTAATTAAAATCACACTGCCATAATAAGCCAGTAGAAGATTCAAAAATATTATAACACATTCCTCAATAAGTTCTGATTTCTTATTAACGGAATATTCCACACCTTAGATGGAATAAAACTTAATAAAATGTATCCTACTCCCCTTGGTATGCAGGTAAAACAACAGGGGACAAGGATTAGAGGCACTGATTTATAATATTTGATGCTTTCTGTGATGTAAATGATTTTAATGACTGATTTTAAACTCTCAGAGTGATGGAACTGAGCTCTTACTTAAGAGATACATACAATCAACTCTCCCTTATGAGTGGAGCCAGCAAGAGCATCCTCCTGAACAACAACAACAACAACAAAAAGTCATAAAATAATATAAAGTATTAAAATAAAATGAGTCATTCATATTCTTGTCGTTATTCTCATAAATTCTGCCGCATGAAATTCTCTAGACCACGTTTCTCAGACTTTTATTTAATATGCAAACAAATCCTCCAAGCAGTTTCTTATTCAAAATACAGCTTCTTATTCAGCACTTTTGAGATGGGGCTGCCATTCTGCACTTTTAATTCATTCCTAGATGATGCCCAAACTTTGGATTCCGTGGACAACTCTTAGAGTAATTAGTGTACACCACACTGGCTCCAAAACTTCAGTATGCATCAGAGTCACCGAGTGACACTGTTAAAACAAATTTGTTGGCCCCAGAGTTTCTGATTCAGAATGTGTGGGGCAGGAGGGCCAGTTGGGTGGACAAGAATTTGCATTTCTGACTAGCTTCTAGATGATTCTGGGGATGCTGTCCAGGGACTGCATCTTGGGTGCCATTGGTCTGGAGAGATCTCAGAACTCCGTTGATCTTTGTTTTCTAACTTTGAGAATATTGAGAGAGAGAACAACTAGAGTTTCAAATCCATCAATTGGTTCTTTCCTTCATCCCATCATAGCACTGCCAGTATGGCGTAACAATCCAGAGGGGTTAAAGCATTAGGCTCCTGTTAGAGTGCAGCTTCAAGAAATTCTTCTTTGCTTTTGGGAATTTGCCATTCACAGTGAGGCACTAGCCAGGAACAAATGACAGCAATATAAAAGATGTGTAAGAAAATTCATCAACCCCAAAGTGTGATTATGTGAGAATTAAGTAAAAGGAGATGAGGGAAATGATGGAGAAAGGTGATTCCCAACATGAGGTGGGTCACATGGTTTATAAGATTATGTCCCAGAGGAATTTTCACAATTTGCAGAAGAAATTTTCTGTGGGGATAGAGCTGTGAGGTCACTGTCAGCAGTGTGAAGAATTTTTAAGATGTTGTCACATTAAGTTTCATAGAAACCTAAGGGCAGGCATATTGTTTCAGAAGGGAAAAAAATCCAGGCATTACGAGACCTTGGTATTCTAGTCTAACTTAATGGTGAGAGCTACCAAAACTGTTAATTATGTATCTACCCGTTTTTTTTTCCTTTTTGGTAAACAAAGACATTGCAAGTGTGGAAATGAATTAATATCACCCAAATGAGAAGAAACAGGCTATTCATTTATAGCAAGGAAGGGAATCAACCACCATTAGAGACTCAAAGGGAAGCTGGGGAATGAGAGTGGTTGGAGATCGCTGGCATGGGGAAGCTGGAAGCAGGCTAACTAAAACAGGGCATGTGATTGGTTTGAGGAACATATTCGATTTTCATTGGGTGGTCCTCAATTGGAAATGGGGTGCGGGAGGAATTAAGAAAATTACTAATGATTGGCCAGTTCATCATTCTGGGCTGATTGCCACAGAGATTTGGGGGTCAGGGTTCTTATGTCATGTATTATCTACTTGTATATTCAGCCTCTCAGTACCTGCTTTGGGTTATTCTATTAAGGGCAAGAGATTGACCAGTCCAGGGACAGTGGCAATACAGACCTTCACCACTCAATGATTGTTCACTGTCTCCATAGTCAGCTGTATCACAAGACCTTTGTGATCTTTTTGTTATAGCATCATGGAAAGTCCTAAGGAGGGATCAGCTGCACAAAAGCATTTAGACTCCAGGTAGAATGCCATGGACTAGCATCAAGACCACTGTGCCAAAAATGACGACAATGACTAGTCCTATGACATACTTCAAAACTAACCCAGACCAAGAGAACAAATAACATACACTATGAGGATCAACATCAGAGACACATGTAGTTTTTTTCCTTAGGCCAATGTAACGCTCACTTTACCAATTCCTTTGTAGCATCCTGGTACAGCAAGAACTAGTAGTATCACAGATGCCAGGATGAGCCAAAACAAGACAAAACTCCAGAGCTGTTCAGTCATGTGTCAACACTTGTGCCAATGAGTTGAGAGTAACCTGTGTTCTGTCCAGTTCAGAGAGGGTATCATAACTTTGTCTGAGCTAGTGATTAACTTTAAAAAAAGCTTATGGACATGTACTTTATATACCACAGATTTAATCAGCCTAAGGTACAATTCAGGACTTTTGATAAATTTACAGTTTTGCAACCATCACCACATGTTAGTTGTGTGTGTGTATTATTTATTTATTTTTCAGCTCTATTGAGGTATAATTGACAAAAATAGGTACTTAAACTGTACAACATGATGATTTGATATATTTGTTGCAAAAGGATTCCTTCCCTCCAGTTTATTACAACATCAACCATCACATAGGTTTACATTTTTTTAGGGGGGAATGAGAACAGTTAAGTTCTACTCTTAGCAAATTTCAATTTTTATATCTACTGGGTATATATAAGGCAGTATTATCAACTATAGTCACGGTTATATATTAGCTCCTCAGACTCTATTCATCTGGTAACTCAAAGTTTATACCCTTTTGTCAAACACTTCCTATTTTCTCCATCTTGCCATCCCCTGGAAACTGTACTTTTTACTGTTTGTATGAGTTCAGCTCTTCTTTTTAAAGATTCCACATGTAAAAATAAATAAATATCTCACATATGAGTGATTCCATGCAGTATTTTTCTTCATTTGTCTGATTTCACTTAGCATAATGCTCCTCAACTTCATCCATGTGGTCACAAATGATGGGATTTCATTCTTGTTTAAGGGTGAATAATATTTTATTTGTGTATATGTATATATGTATATTTATGTGTTTGTGTGTATATACATATATATGCACATATATGTATACACACATATGTCACATTTTCTTCATTCATCCATCGACAGACACTTAGATTGTTTCCATATCTCGGCTATTATGAATAAATAATATTTATTAATATTGATTCTGTGAACATGGGAGTGAAGACATCTCTTCAAGACAGTGGTTTCATTTCTTCTGAGTGCACATCCAGAAGTGTGATTGCTATATCACATGGTAGGTCAATATTTAATTTCTTGAGGAACCTCTTCCTATTTTTCATAGTGGCTGTACCAGTTGACATTCCCACCGACGGTTGTCTAATGGTTTTCTTTTTTCTGCGTTCTTGATGGCATTATCACTTGTCTTTTTCATAACAGTCATCTTAACAGGTATGAGGTATTATCTCATCATGGTTTCGATTTGCTTCTCCTTGATGATCAGTGACGTTGAGCATGTTTTCAGGAGCTCATTGGCCACTTGTGTAATCTTCTTCAGAAAAATGTCTATTTAGATCCTGTTCCATTTCTTAATTTATATATTTGGGAGTATTTTTGCCATTGAGTAGTGTGAGTACCTTGTATGATTTAGATATCAATTCCTTATTGGATATGTGGTTTGCAAATACTTTCTTCCATTGCATAGGTTGTCTTTCAATATTGTTGATGATTTTCTTTACTGGGCAGGGGCATTTTAGTTTAATGTAGTACCACTTGTTTATTTTTGCTTTTGTTGCCTTTTTTGGGTGTCAAGTTCAAAAAATCATCTCCAGGATCAATGTCAAGGAGATTACTTTCTTATGTTTTTCTAGGAGTTTCATAGTGTCAGGTATTAAGTTCAAGTCTTTAATCTCTTTTGAGCTGAGGTTTGTGAATGGTTTAAGAAGGGGTCCAATTTCATTCTTTCTCATGTGGCTATCCAGTTTTCCCAACACTATTTATTGAAGAGACTATGTTTCCCTACTGTATATTCTTGGTTTCTTGGTCAAAAATTAATGGACCACAGATGGATGGGTTTATTTCTGGGCACTCTAATTTATTATATTATCAATGCTCACCATTGGTATTTTATGCCAATACCATACTGTTTTAACAGCTTTATAATAAAGTTTAAAATCACGAAGTGTGATCTCTCCAGCTTTGTTCTTCTTTCTCAAGACTGCTGTAGCTATCTGGGATTTTTGTGGTTTCATAAAACTTTAGGGTTGTTTGTTCTATATTTGTGAAAAATGCCTTTGGAACTTTCAGAGGGATCGCAATCTATAGGTTGCTTTGGGTACTATGGGTATTTTACCAATATTCTTTTAACCCATAATCATGGAATATTTTCTCATTTTTTTGTGCCTTCTCAATTTTTTCTTCAATGTTTATAGTTTTCAGTGTATCAATATTTCACTTCCTTGGTTTACTTTATTCATATTTTATATCCTTTCTTGTTAGTGTAAATGGGGTTTTCTTAATTTTCCTTTCTGATAGTTCATTGTTGGTGTAGAAATGTAACTGATTTTTGTATATTGACTTCTGTATTCTGAAATTTTACTAAATCCATTTGTTAGTTCTAACAGCTCTTTGTTGTTGTTGTAGTCCTTAGGGTTTTCCACATGTATTATCTACAGATAGAGACTATGCAAATTGCATTCTTTTTCGTTCTGATCTGGGTGCTCTTTATTTTGATGTTTTGCCCAAGTTTTCTGGCTGAAACTTTCAGTGCTCTGGAGAATCAAAGTGGTGAGAGGAGCATTCTTGTCTTACTCTTCACTTTTGAGGGAAGGCTTTGAGGTTTTCCCCATGGAGTATGATGTGAACTCTCTGTGTTTGTCATGTATGGCCTTCATTATATTGAGATACGTCCCCTATCTACCCAATTGGTTGAGCGTTTCCATCATGAAAAGATGTTAAATTTTGTCAAATGTTTTTTCTGCATCCATGGAGATGATAGTATGTTTTTATCCTTTTTTTTTTAATGTAAAGCATCACTTTATTGTTTTGTAGATTTTGAACCATCCTTCCTTTTTTTCGGTGGGGGGGTGATAAATTCCACTTGATCATGGTGTATGATCCCTTTAATATATTACTAATATATTTTGATATTACTGATACCAAAATATATTACAATATATTTTGGTTTGTTAATTCTTTGTTAATAATTTTTGTACCTAAAGGGATATTGGTCTGTAATTTTCTTTTTCTATTGTGTCTCCCTATGGCTTTGGTGTTATAGTAATGCTGGCCTCATTAAATGAGTTGAAAATGATCCCTCCTCTTCCATTTTTTGGAAAAGTTTGAGAAAAATTGGATGTATTCTGTGAATGTTTGGTAGAATTCACCAGTGAAGCTATCTGGTCCTGGACTTTTCTTTTTTGAAAGGTATTTGATTACTGAGTCAAATTCTTACTAGTAATTGTTCTGTTCAGATTTTTTATTTATTTATGATTCAGTCTTGGTTGGTTATATATTTCTAGGAATTTATCCATTTTTTCCTATACTGTCTAATTTGTTGGTATGTATTTGTTCATAATCACCTCTTAGGATTCAATGTTTGTATATCAGTTGCAATGCTTCCTCTTTCATTTATAGCTTTTTATCTGTATTCTCTTTTTTACTCAGTTTAGCGAAAGGTTCTCTATTTTGCTTATCTTTTCAAAAAAATCACCTCTTTCATTAATGATCTTCTTTGTCTCTTATTACATTCTTTGGCTTAAATTTCACTTTGTCTACTCTAAGTAGAGCTACTCCTGCTTTCTTTTGTTTTCCATTTTCCTGGAATATCTTTTCCTATTCCTTCATTTTCAGTCTGTGTGTTTTCTTAAAGCTGAAGTGAGTCTCTTATAAGCAGCATATAGTTGGGTCTTGTTTTTGTTTTTGTTTTTTTAACCCATATAGCCATCTGTCTTTTAATTGGAGAATTCAGTCCATTTACTTTTAAAGTAATTATTGAACATATGAATGTACTATTCTCCTTCTCCTGGTAAGGACAAAAAAGTAGCAGGATTTAGGTGTTGTAATGACAAAAATTACCGTGGGAGGGGGAAAGTAACAGTTTCATAAAATGCGGGGGGTGCCTATTTGGCTTTCACTGGTTGGTCCTGGCTGGACTCGAGGGCCAAGCATGAAACAGCTGGAAGAGGCCGCCATCACTGTCCCGAGCCGATCGCTGCAGAGGCTGCCTTCGCGCCTGTCGCTGCAGAGACTCTGGGTCAGGACCCCTTTGTCATATACTGTCTCCGTGGCCCATTGGTCTATTTAATCTCTCGTTAAAACAGAATTTAAAACAAAATATAACACCTCAGAATAAATTAATCGTGATCCCTTTTTAAAGGCCTATGCCAAATATAATATACCAAATAAACTTCATTGGCTTCTTACATTTTTACCCCAAACCACATAACTTCTAGAGTGACAGAAGTTATGTAAGCTTAGCAGTGTAAAATAAAATGTAATATCTAAAATGAAAATATTACTAATTTATAAGAAAACAGAATACTAATTTTAATCCAAGCTGATCGCTGCCAAGCTCATTTATAGCCCTTGGGGAAGAAGCTTCCATAAGACAGGTGGCCAGGTAGTAGCATCAGGGCGTCTGGACTAAGTAGAAATAAAATGCATTCTATGAGCAGAGTTGAGGAAGTGAGATTTGTCTATTTTTTAGTCATTTGGATTTGAGAAAGTTTTAGGATTTTTTTTAAAATTCAAGCACGATAACCAGAATCAGAAACCTGGAGGGATGGTTGTCAAAAATCCACATTGCTGAGGCCCACAAGTAGGAGCATTTATTGAACCTAATTTTATAGACTTTAAAGCCTCACATTTAAAATAAAATGATTCTTCCCAAGGTCTTTCATGTTGCATAGACTAGTAGCTTTTTTGTTTGTTTGTTTGCTTTATATAATTACCAACACATTTATACATGTAAAATCAAAAATAGAATAGTTTAATAAAACTATAATGTTGCATAATATACTGGGATTTATAGAGCTTAGGGGAAAAAAAGCCTTGAAATAAGTTAGGGGAATTACCACAATTTATTTCTTGTTTAATTTACAAAAATAAAAACATATAATAAATTATTTTAATTAGCATTATCTTGAAGAATTTGTATGTATACTTATATACACAAAAGATAATTATTTTTTCCAGTAATATTTTTCAGGTTTCCATATCTTTTCTTTATAAAGTAAATTTTTATTTCTTTTATTTTGGCCTCTATATCCCTTTAGTTTCATTCTTCTATTTGGTGACTAAGGAAACTTGAAAATTCTGTTTTACAGAATGATAAAACTTCAAAGAATCTTGGGATTATTGTTTTTTTAGAGAAAATACACATCTAGTAGCAATTTTTATTCTGTGTTCAAAGTGTTGTCCCCAGTGTTCCTTAAATACTTTCACTTGCTCTTATTCTGTGACAAAATTTATTCAATTCCCCAAATTGTTGTCATTTGGAAAGCTAATTAGAGGCCTTTCAGAGTGTTCTGTCCTTTCCCAAAAGACACATTGAAATAGGGGGGCAATAAACTGTGTACCTAGTTTCTAAGCTCAGGAAGAAAGACCAGACTAAGGGTCTTCAATAACTTTAACAGATCTTTTTCTCTCTCCAGGAAATTATATCACTGGTACATAGAACTCTGGCTAAAATTAAAGATCATTTTCTTTGCTCTGTGCCATATATAAGTACTATATACTAAGGAACTGCAAACTATGGGCCATGGGTCAAATCCAGTCTATCACCTATTTTTTAAAAATGTAGTTTTATTGGAACACTAATGCCACAGCTTCAGAGTTGAGTAGTTGTGACAAGGGACAACACAGCTTACAAAACAACATATTCACTACCTGGCTTCACAGATACAATAAGCCCAATATGTCTTTTCAGTAATTAATTAATTTTTAACTCAGAAAAGTATCCCGAAGTAAAAGGTAAGAAAGAACTATTCTCTAATTGTTCTTACTTTTCATTGCTGATGCCCTACCTGGTGAATTTATTTTTATCGTTTGAACCTTAGTTCTTGAATCAACTCTCCCACGAAGCTTTTCTAAATGCCTCCAAATTGAATGAATCATTCCTCTGCGCTGCCTTTCTATTTGGAACATGCTTGTACCGCTACAGTTTTCACTGTGATGTTTAATTACATTTTGCATTTCTGTGTCCCCAGCCATACAGAGAACTCCTGGAGGAGGAGAATAGAATTAGTTCAGTGTTCAATGAATGTTTATTGAATTACACTTACATTAGCATAGGTTTCGAAGGATTGCCGGCGATGTTCGCCAGGCCTACTTTTACACTATGCATGAGGCAAAAGAGCTGAAAGAACCGAGCAATATAGGAGCAAGTCAATTGTGTTATACTGCATGGAAATTAAACTAGAAAATTTTATTAACTAGAATTTTAAAAAACTGGTTCAGTTTTCCTTGCTTTAGAATTCATTAAGCTAGAGAGAGGGGCAGGGACCGGCCGAGAGAGGAAGTGAAGGGGGGAGGGGAGAGAATGTGTTGGTGA